>JAJEJO010005574.1:0-39846 GCA_020662805.1 Glaucomys volans
AAATAAATAAATAAATAAATAAATAAATAAATAGTGAAGGTCCATCAACAACTAAAAAAATAATTTAAAAAATAAATAAAGCAAAAAAAAAGAAAATATTTTTTGAAGAGGGGGCTTAACTGGGGAAGAGGCCTAATGGTTCTGATCCTAAGGAAAAAGCCCTTGAATGCTTTATTTATAGTGAAACACACCAAAGCAATTTATGCTGAGGAGGGGTTCTTCAAGGTAAATAAGAAGTGAGAAGCTGTGGGGACTCACTTGGGGACTTATCACTTGCACAGTAATTCTTCCTCCCCCAGCCAGCTAGTGCCACAAAGCTAACTGGAGCACTTGTATCTCTGTCCACCTCCAGGGAGTTGTGTTTGAACCTAGTGGTGTCTGAGCCAATAAATTTCGCAGTATCACAGAATCCTCTCTGAGCAGGACTCTGCCAAAGCAATGGAGCAATCTCAGATTGGCAAAATTGCACTGAGAGTTCTATGAAGGGCCTACCTCCACCTTGGAGTTGACTCAAGACACACCCAAAGTTCATTTGCCACTTCCAACAACCAGCAGTGTATGAGTGTACCTTTTTCCCTACATCCTTGCCAACATTTGTTGTTTCTTGTATTCTTGATAATTGCCACTCTGACTAGAGTGAGCTGAAATCTCAGTGTAGTTTCAATTTGCATTTCTGTAATTGCTAGAGACGTTGAACATTTTTTCATATAGTTGCTGACCAGTCATATTTCTTCTTTTGTGAAATGCCTGTTCAGTTCCTTAGCCCATTCATTGATTGGGTTATTTTCTTGGTGTTAAGTTTTTGAGTTCTTTATATATCCTGGAGATTGATGCTGTATCTGAGGTGCAGGTGGCAAAGATTTTCTCCCATTTTGTAGGCTCTCTCTTCACATTACTGATTGTTTCCTGTGCTATAAAGAAGCTTTTTAGTTTGATTCCATTTCATTTATTGATTCTTGATTTTACTTCTTGTGCTTTAGGAGTCTTGTTAAGGAAATCAGTTCCTAAGCCAAAATGTTGTAAATTTGGGCCTACTTTTTTTTTTCTAGTAGGTGCAGGGTGTCTGTTTCTAATACCTGTGTCCTTGTTCCACTTTGAGTTTTGTGCAGGGTGAGAAATAGGAGTCTTATTTCATTTTGCTACATACAAATTTCCAGTTTTCCTAGTGCTTGTTGAAGAGGCTATCTTTTCTCCAATGTATGTTTATGTTGCCTTTATCTAATATGAGATAACTGTATTTATGTGGGTTTGCCTCTGTGTCTTCTATTCTGTACCATTGGTCTGTGTCTGTTTTGGTGCCATTGCTATGCCATTTTTGTTATTACAGCTCTGTAGTATAATTTAAGGGCTGGTATTGTGATGCCTCCTGCTTCACTCTTTTTGCTAAGGATTGCTTTGACTGGGTCTCTTATTTTTCCAAATGAATGTCGTAACTGCTTTTTCTGTTTCTCTGAAGAATGTCACTGGGATTTTAATAGGAATTGCATTAAATCTGTGTAGAGCTTTTGGTTGTATGGCCATATTGACAATGTTAAATTCTGCCTATCCAAGAACATGAGAGAGCTTTCCATCTGCTAAGGTCTTCTTAAATTATTTTCTTTAGTGTTCTGTAGTTTTCATTGTAGAGGTGTATCATCTCTTTTGTTAGAATGATTCTCAAGAATTTTATTTTATTTGAGGCTATTGTGAATGGGGGTGATTTTCCTAATATCTCTTTCAGCTTTTTCATCATTGGTGTATAGGAACACAATTGATTTATGGGTGTTAATATTATATCCTTCTACTTTGCTGAACTCATTTATGATTTCTAGAAGTTTTCTGGTGGAATTTCTTGGGTTTTCTAAATACAGAATCATGTCATCAGCAAATAGGGGTAGTTTGAGTTCTTCTTTTCCTATTTGTGTTCCTTTAATTTATTCCTTTTGCCTAATTGCTTTGGCTAGCATTTCAAGGACTATGTTGAATACAAGTGGTGAAAGAGTCCATCCCTGTCCTGTTCCAGTTTTTAGAAGGAATGCTTTTAATTTTTCTTCATTTAGAATGCTGTTGGCCTTGGGTTTAGCATTGATAGCTTTTTCAATGTTGAGGTGTGTTCCTGTTTACCCCTAGTTTTTCTAGTGTTTTGAACATGAATGGATGCTGTATTTTGTCAAATGCTTTTTCTGCATCAATTGAAATGATCATATGGTTCTTGTCTTTAAGGGTATTGATGTGATGAATTACGTTCTTTATATTCCATATGTTGAATCAACCTTGCATCCCTGGGATGAACCCCACTTGATCATGGTAGCACTATCTTTTTAATATGTTTCATATGCAATTTGCCAGTATTTTATTTAGAATTTTTGCATCTAAGTTCATCAGGGATATTGGTCTGAATTTATCTTTCCTTGATGTATCTTTGTCCAGTTTTGGTATCAGGGTGATATTAGCTTCAGAAAATGAGTTTGAAAGGGTTCCCTTCTTTTTCTGTTTCATGGAATAATTTGAGGAGAATTGGTGTTAATTCTTCTTTAAAGGTCTGGTAGAACTTGACTGAGAATCCAAGATCTGTATTTCCCTGTGTAAACTTCTCTCCACACTTGATTTTCTCCTGATCACTTAGACACACTCTCTGTCATGCAGCATGGGTTTGTCTATTTTTTGAGCCAGTCTTGGGTCTCAAAAAGCAATATTATAAAAACATATGCAGTGATAGTGGACAACTGACAAATATTTATAATAACTTACCATATAATTTATTTTCACTTCTGGAGACATGAGGTTGCAAATGACAGAAGAGAAGAGCTTATAGCATAGAAATAATTACTGTGTACCAGTTGCATTCTTTCTTTACATTTTCTTATTTAATTTAGTTTTATGTGTATTTTGTTACATAGTCCTAGGTTATGAACCTAAGGCTTGAGAAAGTTAATTGCTCCAAATTACTCAGCCAGTAACTATTGAAGCTGAAACTGGAACTTAGGAGTCTGTCTGACTGACTCCAAAGCCATGCTCTTAAAATGCATATGATGAATATACATTTATGTTCTTTATTCTAGGAAATATTCTGTAGTAATTGAAAATTACTAAAATCACTTGATCTGTTGTTCCATAAATCTCTTAATTTAATATCATTATTGTGTTTCTTATTCTCCTTTTTAAAATAAATTCAAAGACAACAAAATGTAGGAACAAAACTGAACAAGCTTCTCTTACCGAATGGCATGTATAACTGTTCCAATTTTTTCCTTTGTGTCCTAAGCTGAAGAAGGCCCTTGATGAAGCCAACTTCAGATCAGTGGAGGTATCCCGAACCAACAGAGAACTGCGGCAGAAACTTGCAGAGCTGGAAAAAACACTGAACACTAACAAGGAGAAAATAAAGAATCAGAAGGCCCAAATAAAGCTCCACTTATCCTCTAAGATGAATAATGCTCAGAATATGGAAAGAATGAAGGTGTCTGAGAAATCCCAAGTCTCCCCTCACTTTCTCAGTATGCTAGAGGATCCAGGCAGTCGTTGGAGTCTGAGGAAGATAGATTTCAGAATCTTAACAGAACATGTATTCTCTGAGAATTTACAGCCACAACTCAGAAGTGGGCAAATTGCCTTTGTGGACTCTATTTCAGTGGAGATGTTTCTTTGTAAATGTTTGGTTTCTTATTAGCTGACAGGGTCACATTCTGGCTCCCCATCTGTCTTTTCCATGTTGACTGTACTGCACTTTGCTTTTTTCAGGTCAGTGGGCCACATGGGAAATACAGTCCAGCAGAACTTATAACTTTGGTTCTCATATGGGATTCTGTCATCTAAAAGGCAAAAAAAGAAAACACTGCTTTTCC
The DNA here is from genome assembly GCA_020662805.1 of Glaucomys volans. Taxonomy (NCBI): domain Eukaryota; kingdom Metazoa; phylum Chordata; class Mammalia; order Rodentia; family Sciuridae; genus Glaucomys; species Glaucomys volans. The sequence continues at coordinate 3,825 of JAJEJO010005574.1, forward strand.
CACTGATCATCTTTTTTAAATGTTATTTCTATATCTTAAATGTTATTTCTATATCTCCTTTCAGCAAATAGAAGCAGAATTGAGGCAAATGGAGCTAATTAAGGATCAATATCAGAAAAAAAACTATGAACAGGTATGATTTCTACATCTGTTTACTATTCATTACGAAATTCCAATGTAGATACACCAAATGTTTTCCTATTTGTACTCTGCCAGTCATTGAGTATCCAGAGATTCGTATCTGAAATGAGTAACCTGCAGAAAGAGATGCAGCTGTTAGCCAAGAGCCAGTATGAAACTTCAGCACGGAATAAACAGCAAGAGTTGCGACTAATGGCAGAGCAGAAAATAAGGCAGGAACTAGAAAATCGGTGTCAGGTAAAAGGTTTCTTAAGATTGTTTTCAAAGACTATGAGCAAATGGCCTATGCCTAAAACCAACATTATAGCATCTAGGTTTTCTAGTAGAAAACATATTTAAGTTGTTCATCTTTGCTAGCTAAATTCTTAGAAGGGTAATATCTAGGAAGAAGTCTGAGCTTGGAATATGACAAATGTTTTTCATTTTCAATTTAGTATTTACTTTTAAAGAAAAGCTAGGGTTCACATACACAAAATATCAGTTACTAAGTAGTCAGACTTCTGAACTGGATTTCATGGTCTTTCAGGAAATGTATACCCAGTGGTTTTTCCCTATAGCATAGATGCATACTTGTTGCTACTATAGGAATTTTAGCTACTCCTAACCTAGTAAAACAGTGTAACATGATATTGCTGCAAAGGGACTTCAAGAGAGCCTTGAATTTTTGCCTTTTAGTAGAGATCATCTGTTATGAAAAGTATCTCTCCAATTCTGAAAAGAGACATTAATCACTTTCTCTCAGCAGAATTCATAAGTCAGAATCAAAATCTGTAACAATATACATATTTGTAGAGTATGAATTAGACTGATGATAAGTTTTTATCTTGTATTTTGGAAGCACATGAAGTTCAAAAGCATACATCCTACTTTCATAATTTGGTTGCTGTATTTTAAATTTGAAACTTCTTGATTTTATATGGTATATTGGAAGTTTCTTAAAATCTTCTACCTATTTTCAGGAATTGGGAGAAACTGTTAGACACCTGAAGAAATGTAAAGAGGCAACAGAGAATAAACTGAAAGAAGCCAGTGTGGAATCAGAACAGGTGAGCCAGACCCATGGCCATAAAAACTTAGATAGTAGCCCTGAAACACAAGTGAGCGTAAATTCTTCATCAACACGGTTGTCTTGAGTGCAACAGGCAAGAGCCAATAATTTAATAAGCATAGTCTCTAGTGTAAAAAATAAGTGGTTTTTAGATTAAGATTCTATGTCTTGATAATAGGTGATAGAATACTGAAATATTAATTGAATGTGAAGTCCAAGTTTTGACCGATAAAATATAAGGGAAGATCAGCATGTGTGTGGATTTTACTGCATTATTTGACTTGAACTAAGGAAATTGGAAAGTCTTTGTTCTTTCAATAACTAGAAGCAATAAAGTATGTCCTAATCTGTAAATTTGCTTTCTCTGTTCTAAACTTAAATTGGGGGAGGACTGGGAAGATGGCGGAGTAGAGGAGGTTGCTTTCCAAGCGGCTCTGTGGAGTGAGATCAAGAAAGAGGATAAACAGCTTCTCAGTGAGGTGGGTGAAAGAGGGATTTTACTGGGATTTAATACTGGACTCTCAGAACAGCTTGGGGACTCAGAAGGTTGGATATGATAAAATAAAAGAAGAAAGACCACTGCCAGGGCCAGTGGCTACCAGAGCTGATCCACCATGGGCAAAGTGGGGAGGGGGTCTAAGAGAAACTGCATTTCAGGTAGCACAGTGGGATGTCTTGGTATGGAGAAATCAGAGATCAAGGATGCTGTTGGACTGATCCAGAGGGTGTGCTACACTATTAGCCACGTGTTAGAAAGACGCCGTGTGTCTCCTGGTGGTCCACAGAGAGTGGAGGCAGGAGCCATCTTCCCACCATGCTGTGGTGGCTGGTGACTATGGGAGCAAGTCCAGGAGCCTGGACCTAGGAAATGTGATCTGGGTCCGAAAACCAGACCTGCCTAATGCCTGCCACACGACTCAGAGTGTGCCTAGGAGACCAGGAGAAGTTTAGGCTTGGAGAATGTTTTACCCAGGGGAATACAGGTTATTGAGACCTGAGAGATTCCAGGTCCCTCTCCCAGTTTGAGTCTGTTGACTTGCAGGACTGACTAGGATGGACAGGGAATTCTGGTGGGCAATAGTGACTGTGCTTGGGGACTGAGTGGGTGAGGCTGGGAAGGGTGGGATCTGTGAGTGGCAGAGGGGGCACATGATTGGCACCTCCACTGTACAAGTGGAACCCAGAGGCAATTTGGGGGGTTCAGTGTCCCAGTGTGGATCAGCCACTGCTGGACCCTGGAGATGTTCTGATTTAAAATTCTTAGACCAATTGCCATTCAGTGGAGCACCTGGAGCCTAACTAGACCTAAACCCTGCTTTCAGGAGCTCCCTCTATAAGAACTCCTCTCCAGAACTCTACAGGGACCCCATCGTGAAAGTGGAGTAAATAACACTCTTCAACCCACTCTGCCTCAAACTGCCAAGAAGGGAAGCCAAGAATTTTGGAACTCCAACTGGCAACTTGATGAGAAACACGAAAAGAGGAAGGATTTGACAGCCTGCAGCTGGTACTCTTGTGTGGAGTACATACCTCAGGAAAAAACAGAAAGACAGACTTTTGGGAACAGACAACAAACATGTCTTCTCATTGATGATTTTTGACTACCACAGTGGAAACAAGTCCTCAATTCTTTACCAAGAGTCTTTTTTTCCTCTTTTTTTGATTGTTTGCTTGTGTGCTAAATGGTTCATGGACATTTATGCACACACATATTTGTCTCTTTGCTCATTTCTAGCATTGTTTTGAAGGTAGTTATTCTTCGTGACAGTCTTTTGAGGGCTAGGGATTTTTATTAATATGTTTTGTTTTTGTTTTTTTCTTATTTCTCCTGACTTTCTCTTTCATTCTTCCTTTAATTTTTTATTTCTACTTTCTCTCCTCCTTGCTCATAATCATCACACCCTATATCTCTTCTACATTCTCCCTGTTCACCTTTTGAAATAGCAAACCCTTTTGCAAACTTACTGTTTTTACTTTTGGTAATTGCCTATCATACCATTTCTGTTTATTTTACCAATTAACATGGTAGATGTCATAATAGGAACTAAGTATTTAGTTTAATGCTGTATATTGTTTGCATTGGTTGTTGTTATTATTTGTCTCCCCCTAAACTGTGAGGTGCTAGAAATCTTCAGGGACACTAAGTTCATAGGGCAGAAACTCTGCCCCTTCAGATTCATACTGATAAGTGGGTATACACACAAACAAAAAGAAAAAAACAAGGGAACAAACTTTCCCAAACCAAAATACCTCAATAACAGAATCCATTGACAACACAGGGGAGGAAATGTCACACAAGGAATTTAGAAACTTCATAACTCAACTGAATTGCAAGGTAAAAGATGATGTAAGAAGTGGAATCAGACTGAAAATATAGGCTGTGAAAGATCAATAAAGAGAGATTCTGAAAAAGAATCACATGGAAATTCTTGAAATGAAGGAATCAATAAACAAATTAAAAACTCAATGGAAAACATCACCAACAGATTACACCACTTGGAAGATAGAGTTTCAGACAACTAAGACAAAATATATAGTCTTGAAAATAAAGTTGACCATGAAGAAAAAATATTAAGAGACCATGAACAGAATTTTCAGAAAATATAGGATAACATGAAAAGGTCAAATTTAAGAATCACTGGGATAGTTGAAGGCTCTGAAATACAAACTAAAGTAATGCACAATCTTTTCAATGAAATAACATCTGAAAATTTTGCAACTCATAAGAATGAAATGGAAAATCAAATACAGGAGGCAGACAGGACTGCAAATATACAAACTTAGAACACACCCACATCAAGTCACATTGTTTTGAAAATGCCTAACATAAAGATAAGGATGGAATTTTAAAGCTGCTAGAGAAAGATGACATGTCACACTTAGGGGTAAACCAATCTGGATTTCTGCTGGTTGATTTCTCAACCCAGACATTAAAAGCTAGGAGGACCCAGAATAATATATACCAAGCTCTGAAGAATTTGGAATCCAATCAAGAATATTCACTGAGCAAAATTAAGCCTCAGAATTGAAGATGAAATAAAAACCTTCAGAATAAACAAAAGTTAAAAGAATTCACAACTAGAAAGCCTGAACTACAAAACATGAATAAAATATTTCATGAAGAAGAAATGAAAAATAAAATTATAAACCAGCAGAGGAAGTACCCTAGAATAATGGTCAATTAAAGGTGAAAATAATACAGTTAAAAACTAGAAATAAAATGAGAGGGAATAAAAGTCATCTCTCAATAATGTCATTGAATGTAAATGGCCTAAACTCATCAATCAAAAAACATAGACTGGAAGATTGGATTTAAAGACAAGACCCAACAATATGCTGTCTCCAAGAGACTCACCTCATAGGCAAAGGCATCCATAAATTGAATGTGAAATGATGGGAAAAAACATTATTCACATGAATCTCATAAACAAGCAGAGGTTTCTATTCTCAGATAAAGTGGACTTCAAGCCAAAGTTAATCAGAAGGGACAAAGATGGACATTTCAGACTGCTTAATGGAATTATATATCAACAAGACTTAACAATCAGAAATATTTATGCCCCAAACAATGGAGCATCTACATATACCAAACCCTTCTGAATACATCAAACCCTTCTTGATCTATTTGATCAAGAATCAAATAGAACCAACACAATAATACTGGGTGATATTAACATGCCTGTCTTATCACTAGATAGATCTTATTTTTAAAAAGTAATAAAGAAGCTAGAGAACTGAACAGTACAATTAATAATTTAAATTTGAGCAGCTATGAACATCAATGTTCATAGCTGCTCAATTCACAATAGCTAGATTATGGAATCAACCTAGATGCCCTTCAGTAGATGAATGGATAAAGAAACTGTGGTATATATACACAATGGAATATTACTCAGCCATAAAGAAGAATAAAATTATGGTATTTGTAGGTAAATGGACGATGTTGGAAACTCTTATGCTAAGTGAGATCAGCCAATCCCAAAAATCCAAAAGCCGAATGGTCTCTCTGATATATGAATGATGATGCATAATGTGGGGGGGAAAAATGGCAAGAATGGAGGAAAGATAGCTAGCATAGAGGGAAGGGAGGGGTGGGGGTGGGTGGGGGGTAAAATTAATAACAATGTGTGACAGATACCATTGCCCTGTGTACATGCATGAATGCACAGATGGTGTGACTCTACCTTGTGTACAAACAGTGAAACAATAGCTGTACTCCATTTGTGTTCAATGAATCAATAAGTAAATAAAAGAATAAATTAAAAATAATAATAATAATAATAATTTAAATTTACCAGACATATATAGAATATTTCTTCTATCAATGACTGAATACACTTCTTAGCAGAACATGGATCATTTTCTAAAATAGACCATATGTTAGGCAATAAAACAACTCTTAACAAACACACACAAAAAGAATATGTTGCATTCTATCAGATCATAATGGAATAAAATTAGAAATCAATGATAATATAAAAAAATGGAGGTTACTCTAACATCTAGATACTAAATAATATGCTATTGAATGATGAATGGATAGCAGAAGAAATCAGGGTGAAATAAAAAAATACTTAGAAATAAATGAATTTAATAATATATCAAAATCTCTGGGACACTGTGAAGGCAGTTCTAAGAGGAAAGTTCATAGCATTGAGCTCATTCATTAAATAAAGACACCAAATAAATAATATAATATCTTGAAGTCCTAGAAAAAGTAGGATAAACACTAAAAGCTCTAGAAGACAAGAAATAAAATCAGAGTCAAAATCAACAAAACAATATTTCTAAAAATCAACCAAACAAAAGTTGGCGCTTTGAAAAAACTAAACAAAATTGATAAACCCTTAGCCAAGCTAACCAAAAGAAACAGGGAAAAACTCAGATTATTAAAATTTGTGATGAAAAAGGTTATGTCACTACAGACACTGCTGAAATACAATATTCAGAAACTATTTTGAAAATTTATACTTCAATAATTTAGAAAATCTTGAAGACATCGACAAATTTCTAGAGACATATGACCTACCCAGATTGAACCAGGAGGACATAGAAAATTTAAACAGATCAATTTCAAGTAATGAAAATGAAAATGCCATCAAAAGTCTACCAACTAAGAAAAGCCCAGGATTGGATGGATTTCAGCTGAGCTCTACCAGACCTTCAAAGAAGAACTAACACTAATCCTCCTCAAATTATCCTGTGAAATAGAAAAGGAGGGAACTCTTCCAAACTTATTTTATGAGGCTACTGTCACCCTGATACCAAAACCAGACAAAGACACATCAAAGAAATAAAACTTAAGATCAATATCCCTGATGAACATAGATGCAAAAATTCTTAACAAAGTAGGAACAAACCATATACAAACACACATTTAAAAAAAAGACACTGCACCATGATCAAGTGGGTTTCATGCCAGGGACTCAAGGTTTGTATAACATGGAAATCAATAAATGTAATTCACTACATAAATAAATGTAAAGATAAGAAAACATGGTTATCTCAATAGATGCAGAAAAAGCATTTGACAAAATACAGTATCCATTCACGTTTAAAAAACTAAACAAAGGATAGTAGAAACCTACCTTAACATTGTAAAAGCTGTATATGACAAACCCAAGGCTAACATCAAACAGAGCAAAACTGAAAACATTCCCTCTAAAAACTGGAACAAGACAGGGATGTCCTCTTTCACCACTTCTATTCAACATAGTCCTTGAAACTAGCCAGAGAAATTAGGCAAAAGAAAGAAATGAAGTGGATCAAATAGGAAAGCAAGAGCTTAAACTATCTGTTTGTCAATGACATGGTCTTATATTTAGAAGATCCAAAAAAAAACTCTACCAGAAAACTTCTAGAACTCAATGAATTCAGCAAAGCAACAGGATTCAAAATTAGCATCCATAAATCAATTATGCTCCTATAGACTAATGATGAATCAGCTGAAAAGAGAAATTAGGAAAACTATCCTATTCATAATAGCCTTAAAAAATAAATAAATAAAATACTTGGGAATCAATCTAACAAAGAAGGTGAAAAACCTCTACAATGAAGACTACAGAACACTAAGAAATTGAAGAAGACCTTAGCAGATGGAAAGCTCTCCCATGTTCTTGGATAAGCAGAATTCATGTTGTCAAAATAGCCATACTCTACAGATTTAATGCAATTCCTATTAAAATTCCAATGACATTCTTTAGAGAAATAGAAAAAGTAATCATGACATTCATTTGGAAAAATAAGAGACCCAGAAGAGCCAAAAAAATCCTTAAGGAAAGCAAAGTAGGAGGCATCATAATACCAGACCTTAAATTATACTACAGAGCTATAGTAACAAAAACAGCATGGTATTGGCACCAAAACAGGCATGAAGACCAATGGAATAGAAGATACAGAGACAAACCTGCATAAATACAGTTATCTCATTTTAGACAAAGGCACCATAAACATACATGGGAGAAAAGATAGCTCTTCAACAAATGGTGCTGGGAAAACTGGAAATCCATATGTTACAAAATGAAATTAAACCCCTATCTCTCACCCTGCACAAAACTCAAAAGTGGATCAACAACCTAGGCATTAAATAAGAAACCCTGCACCTACTAGAAGAAAATACAGGCTGAACACTCCCAACACTTTGGTTTAGGAACTGACTTCCTCAACAAAAGTCCTAAAGCACAAGAAATAAAATTGAAAAACCAATAAACAGGATGGCATCCAACTAAAATCTTGTTTGCAGCAAAGGAAACAAACAAAAGCATGAAGAGAGAACCTACAGAATGGGAGAAAATCTTTGCTACCTGCACCTCAATAAGGCATTAATTTCTAGCATATACAAAGAACTCAAAAAGCTTAATGCCAAAAAAACAACCCACTCAATAAAAGAAGAAATACAGTCATAGAGATGTTCAATATCTCTACCAATTCAAGAAATGTAAATTAAAACTTTACTGTTTTCACCTTAACTCCAACCAGAATGGCAGTTATTGAGAATACAAGTAACAATAAATATTGGTGAGGATTTGGGGGAAAGGGTACACTCATACATTGTTGATGGATCTGAAAATTAGTGCAACCACACTGGAAAGCAGTGTGGAGATTCCTCAAAAAATTTGGAATGGAACCACCATTTGACCCAGTTATCTTACTCCTTGGTATGTAACCAAAGGAGTTAAAATCAGCAGACTACAGTGATGCAGCCACATCCATGTTTACAGCAGCTCAATTCACAATAGCTAGATTATGGAACCAACCTAGATCCCACCAATAGATGACTGGATAAAGAAATTGTGGTGTATATACACAATGGAATATTACTTAGCCATAAAGAAGAATAAAATTATTGCATTTGCCACTAAATGGATGGATCTGGAGACTATCATGCTATGTGAAATAAGTCAATCTCAAAAAAATCAAAGGTTGAATGATCTCTCTGATATGTGGATGCTACTACAACAAGGTGAGTGGGGAAAGGAAGAATGAAGTTCATTGGATTAGATACAGGGGAATGAAGGGTAGGGAGGAGGAAATAGGAATAGGGAAGACAATGGAATGAATCTGACATAACTTCCCTATATTCATATGTGAATGCACCACAGAGAATCTGAACATCATGTGCATCTACAAGACTGGGATCCTAATTAGAATAAGATATATTCTGTGCTTGTGTAAATATATCAAAATAAATTCCATTGTCATATAACTAAAAAGAACAAATTTAAAAAGCAAATTGACCTATTGAGGATATTTTAAATCATACATTTTTAGATCTAGAAAGGATCTTTGACATTATAGTTCTACCACAACCACCCTTCATTTTCTAGATTCAGAAAACACATTCTTAAGCTTAAAGTATCACTGCTGTCAATGTATCATTTGTCCCTCTTATAGGCACTAAATTACATGACAACATGATTTGTAGAATGGTATATTAAGAATAGTATGTACTCTGAGAGACCCCAGTGCCAACTCTGATGCTCGCTGTGTGCACTTGGAGAAGTTACATTTACTTTTTTTAACCTGTTACCACCTCTACACAATTTAACACATTAATACCTACTATTGTTTTAGTTTGATGTCTCTGAGTGCTTCCCCTCTCATTCATCATGAGTAGATGTCATGTACAAAGCCATTTCAAGTACCTTTTCTTCCACTCCTGGTAGATGCTAGAGAAAGAGAGGTTTGGTTTGGGGAGTGGGATTATAGTTTTTATCAACATTCACAAACATACCTGGAAAATATTTTAGCTTTGTAGTTTCTAAAAGTTAACACTGTAAAGGGGAGTTCAGTTTCTTAGCTCCCTATAGTGTGCCCCCTATAATGACCTAACTATTCCAGGATAGATACACAGCAGTGCATACTTCTTAAGGACAGACTCTGTGTCAGGTACCTTGCTAGATGAGGGAGATACAGATTCAGTTGAGGGATGTCCAGGAAACATTAACAAGCGCATGAAGAGCAGTGAGCCTGCATGCATTCCTTTAACCCTCATTTAGAAATTACTCTCATCTAATCCGCTGTTAAAAGTATTGCATGAATAGTTTGCAAGGACCTTGCAGTCAGAACTTAGGTCTTTGTCTAGATAAAAGTCTCTGGAACTAATAGAAAAAAACACTCGTAACCGTTTTCTATGTTCAGATAACAGCTAACCTGCAAGAAGCTCACCGCTGGTTTCAGTGCAAGTTCGATGGCCTACAACTTGAACTGACAAAAAACCGATTGCAGAGGCTTCCCCGGGAAGACAGGTGGCTAGAAGGGGTAAGGTTAAGATGTGACTGTCTTAAACAATTTCAGCTCTGTTCCTTCTCAAACTTCGCATTACAGACATCTTTCATTGTCCAGCTCCTTTATTAATCTTTAATTAATCTTTAAACTACTGCTAATAAATCAGTGAACTATTTTTTTTCTTTACAGAGAGGAATGGTGGAATGAGTTTGACCAAACTTTCATGTGTACAATACATGAATGTGCCATAGTGAATTTCATCTTTATATGTATCTATAATGCACTAATTCAAAACAAACTATAAATAAATAGAAGAAAGCCTAGTACAGTAAGCAAAAGGAAACAGGGACAGGGAAGAAGGGGCAGAGAGGGGATGTATTGGGGACTGAATTGGAGCAAATTTTATTCCATTCTTGTATAATTTTATCAAAATGAACCCCAATATTATATATAACTACAATGAACTAATAAAAATAAGCTACACCTTATTTCTAACGTCTAGATTAGAACCCCTTACTGGATGAACACAGCATTCACAGAGGCCATCAGGTTCTAAGCACTATAGTTGGTTCTGGACAGACAGATCTGCTTTCCTTTCAACAGGATCAAGATATAAGGCATGAAATGTCCAGCCAGTCTGCTCTGCATCGATGGGAGGCTAAACAGAATCTTGGATTCTTGCCCAGGAAGTGTCACTCTGAAGTAGAGAGGAAGTGATGTCCTTGACAAAGGAGCTTCTTCATGTGCAGCTATACCTCCATGATTCTGCAAGTCATGCAACTAGGCCTGGCCTCTTTGTACAGTCAAAAGAATGTGAACTCTTTGATGTGGGCTGAAGAATTTGGACCTTAGTTAATCTTTTATGAACTTTTATAATCACTACAGAACCACCCTATCTTTGTCCCTTTCCCTATATGCCACCCAATAAATTTAGTTTGTTGTATAATAGGAAATGCCATTGCCTGATACTTAGCTATTTCTTATTACATTTTATCCAAAAGAATTTAGCAAGGTGTTAAATGATATGGCTACTAAATGATAAAATACTTTGAGTAAGTGAAATGTACTAGGCTCACATTCAGTAGATCACTCCTGGAGTCACCTGGAAAATGGTAAAAATTCTTCCACTGCTTTATAAACATGTACACTTCTGTACTAAGTAATCACCAGTGTTATCTTTAATAAGAGTAATACTATGTTCTTAAGTAACACATCTCAAAGTTGGTATTTACAGCTTCCTAGATCATTAAAGAAAGTTTATTGTTGAGTACATCAATCTGCTCTATTTAAGGAAACTGCCTGATCAATGTAGATTTTCCTTACAATAGTAATTAATAAATTCAACTTTATCAGGCATTGAGTGGTGGATTAGGTAATGCAGACTTAATATATATAAATGAATTGGTATAATACCTGCTTAATATTTTAGTAGTGGTAGCTGCTGATATCAGGACCTAAACCAAGTAATCAGTTGTGATTATGTAATTTAATGAAAATTAGTTTGTTATATAATAGAATTATAAATTTGATGGAAAGACTATCAAATATAAGACTGTCAAAGGTGGAAGAGCCCACCACTCATTATCTAAAATAAAAGGGCAAAACTTAATATCCTGCTTACTGTGTAGTAAAGAACTATGTTGTTCAGGCCTAGTCCTCCCTAAGCAGAGCACACTGTTGTTCTTAAACAGGATTGGTAGAAACACAGAATTCAAGGTTTGAAGACTTTCAGAGGCTTGAGTAGGTTCTACCATCTGTAGAAGTGTAGTTGCTTAGGTGAGACTGTTGTTCATTGGACAGGCATTCAGAGCCATGTTTGTCTGACTTTCAGAAGTGAGGTACTATCACTGTTCAGTCATGTGAAAGCATATACACTATAGCAAGTTGTCATTGATCTAATGAATACATTTAAAACTGGTTCTGATAACTGCTTGTTACCATGGTTTTCAAACAACCAATCTCTTCCTGGGAAGGTGGGAACATTTTATTCTTTGTTCTCCCTTTTGGTCTTCATAACCCAGGACAGCAGCTCCACAGAAGCATTTCAGACTGAACAACAAACATTGAACAACTATTTTATATCTGGTTGGAGAAAAATTGTGACTATTTGTAATTACTTTGGTGCTAAGAAGTGAATGTGTCCCCTTTAGAATTCATGTTGCAATATACTCCTCAACATGGTGGTATAAGAGGTGGGGCCTTTGGGAAAAGGTTAATAAGGGCAGAACCCTCATGAATGGACTGATTTTTTATTTAAAAAAAGAAAATGCTAGAGGTAATTAGCATAGTTCCTTTTGCCTTTCTACTTTCCACCATATAAAGACACAGCACTCAGCCCTTACAGAGGACATCAGCAACAAGGCACCATCTTGGAAGCAGAGAAAGGGATTCTTACCAGATACCCAACCTGCCAGCACCTTGTTTTTGGACTTCCCAGCCTCCAGAACTGTGAGAAATAAATTTCAATTCTTTAAAAATTTCTACTCTCAGGTATTTTGTTTAAAGCAGCAAAAATTAACTAAGACATTTATTTAAGGAATTTTAACTTGTTTGCTACTTCTCCAAGGCTTGGGTTCTGTTGTTTACTGGATCAGCCAAAATGAAGGAACATATTTTTGATGATCACCTCAGGTTGTTGAATTCCTGTCAACATCCAAAGGAGTCATTACTCAAAAAGAGATTTGTTTCTTTGAATTCTTTATCTACCTTTTACATATCTTAAGGAGATAGATTCAGTTGAGGTTATTGGGGAGAAATGGTCTTGAAACAGTCTAAACAGAAGTCCAACAGAAAAATTAGCCTTGGTCCTGACTTGATTCTGAAAACCTTGATCCTGAATTCCATAAAGGAAGAAAGATCCCATTTACCATAGAGGGGAGATGATCACTGTTAATGGATCATAAACACATTGCTATGGTTGTTGTCATGATGGTCACAGATATATGCCAAGGATATTTATCCAGAACAAGAACATTTTTCTTCACTTATTTATTGTCATCAAAAGGGTATCATTATTTTAAAATAAAGGATATCATTATTGATAAAGTTACTGTAACTTCCTTTTGTTTAATTTTTTAGATTGACTATTAGAAAAGGGCATCATAGTTAGATTGATAATCGTTACTAGTAAAACTTAGTTATTATTAGTAAGGGAAACATAAAAACTAAATCACAACTATATAACCTAAGAGTAGAGTAAAAATGTATGACCAGAACAATGTGTGAAAGAGATCATGACCAGGGTGTGTAAGAGAGTGGGACAGAAGAACCCTGTTTTGAGGATCTCAGGCACCTGCTTGTTATCTTGGGTTAGCAGTCAAACTCTGTAGATCATCTGCTTCTGGAAGTTTTTTGGAGAACTTCTGAGTTCTCTAGTGCATGTAGCTTTCTAATTCTATTAAGGCCTTTTCTATTTTTCTAGAGGATTGAGAGAGATGTGGGCAATTGGCTACCAATTAAAGGGCAAAGTTTATATAATTCAAATTATGAATAACTATTCTAACTCAATGTATCCCTATATCATTAGATCGGACTCTGGTAGAAAACACAATATCTAATCATTTTTAGCTATTGTAGTACTATGGCTTTTTGACAGAAGAATGCTCTATCCAGAAAAAACAAATGCCATTATTAATATGTATTTGTAACACTTAGAACGAAGCAGTTGTTTAAAATCCACTTGGATATACTCAGTCTTTTCTTTTACATATGGTTCTAATTTGTAATTTGCCTTTATATTTCCAAATTAATTTGTTACATGAGGCACAATCTAGCCATATTCTTTGCCATCCTAAGAAATTGTCCATCAGTATGTGGCAAATTTTTCCCTATTGTGTTATGTCATCTTATAGGGGTTGTAAGTAAGTGTCTATTTGAAGCTTTATCTAGTGCTACTGGGTAGTCATTATAGTTTTACTAGATCTTATCCTCAACAATCTTCCTAGAATTTGGCAATGGGAAAGATTTCTTGAACTTCTCCATGGATATTTTTATTTTATTTTTTGTGGTAGTTGTATAAGCTGTCTTTGTATAAGGACTTTAAGTAGCCTATGTAGTGTGATTTGCTTAAGTATTTCTATAATATTCTCAAGTGTTTGAGTATTTTTATAGTATCTATAGTATACTAACTTTAGTTGTGGGCCTCTACTTTTTTGACAGCAGTAGCATCAAAGTAATAGCTAGACATCAACTATTTCATATTTGTGTTTTGTTTTGTTTCAGTACAAGGGATTAAACCCAGGGGCACTCTACCGCTGAGCTGCATCCCAGCCCTTTTTTAAATTTTGAGACAAGGTCTCACTAAGTTGCCAAGATTGGCCTTGAACCTGCAATATGCCTGCTTCAGCCCTCTAAGTAGCTGGGGTTACAAGTGTGTAAAACCATATTTGACTTGTGGTTCACTTTTACAGAAAACCTAAGGATATTAAGAAATGTCTTCTCTAAGCCGGGCGTGGTGGCGCACACCTGTAATCCAAGCGATTTGGGAGGCTGAGTCAGGAAGATCGCGAGTTCAAAGCCAGCCTCAGCAACTTAGCGAGGCCCTAAGCAACTCAGTGAGACCCTGTCTCTAAATAAAATACAAAATAGGGCTGGGGATGTGGCTCAGTGACCAAGTGTCCCTGAGTTCAATCCCTGGTTCAAAAAAAAATAATAATGTCTTCATTTTGCTGGGTGCAATGGCATGCACCTGTAATCCCAGCTGTTCAGGAGGTTGGGACAGGTGGATTGAAAGCTCAAGGCCAACCTGGGCAACTTAGCCAAACTGTCTCAGAATGAAAAAGGGCTGGAGGTGTAGCTCAGTTTTTGTTGTATAAGGTGTCTTAGTTTAAGAATTTGTGTAGAGCAGCCCTGAGCCAGGCCTAGTGGTGCACACCTGTAATCCCAGAAGCTTGGGAGGCTGAGACAGGAGGATCGCAAGTTCAAAGTCAGCCTCAGCAAAAGCGAGGCACTAAGCAACTCAGAGAGACTCTGTCTCTAAATAAAGTACAAAAATAGGGCTGAGGATGTGGCTCAGTGGTCGAGTACCCCTGAGTTTAATCCCCAGTACAAACAAAAACAAACAAAAAAATCCCTGAGTTCAATCCCCAGTACCATAAAAAAGAAAAAAGAAGTCTGTTTCTATAGAGTTTCAAAGAAGTGAGTTATTGCAAAAGCATTGCAGCTACTAGTGTGTATATTCTTTCTTTTTAAATAATTTTTCATATAACTCAGAAGGCTACTCCAGTCCTTCGAAGAATTTGGCTTCTGGAAAGGAATTAAATTCTTTAAGAGTCATTTGATGACATTTAATCAGCTTGATAGTGTTCCTTTTTGTTTTTAATATGAGATCATCAACAAACAATATTCAGTCATAATTTGCTATTAGAATGTGCACATGTTCTCTTCAAGGCATGGGCACACATTATTTGAATCACCGCTATAA
This sequence comes from Glaucomys volans, assembly GCA_020662805.1. Taxonomy (NCBI): domain Eukaryota; kingdom Metazoa; phylum Chordata; class Mammalia; order Rodentia; family Sciuridae; genus Glaucomys; species Glaucomys volans. Next base: position 19,163 of record JAJEJO010005574.1, read on the forward strand.
TAAAAATATCTTCCATTAGGTAAGAAATATAGTATTTCTTGGTTAAGACTATTAAGCAGGGCTGGGGTTGTGACTCAGTGGTAGAGCACTTGCCCACCACAGTTGAGGCACAGGGTTCAATCCTCAGCACCACATATAAATAAATAAAGGTATTGTGTCCATCTATAACTCAAGAGTATTAAGCCAGCACTTGGGCTACCAGATAACTTGTGAAACAACCAAAAAGCAAAATATATGAAACAATGGTTAAGACACTAGATATCATACAACAAGGAACAGTGATCCCTGAGAGCAGGTGAATAAATGAGGTGAACCCTACAATTGCCCTGGTGCATGAAGGAGGAGCTAAGGTGGAGCCCAGCAGATCCCTTGAGCTAAGGAGCTATAGCTAAGAATCCCATTCAGAGGCAACTGTGGTTCAAGAACAGAGTACCAGAAAGCAAAGAATTGCACAGAGGGAACATTGCAGACATCCACAGGGGTCCTCTTGAGTATTCAGCTGAGTACTGGGTAGCACATGCATGTAGGAAACTACCCAAGGCTGGAGAAAAGACCCTTCCAAAAGAGGTAGAGGTAACAGTGCCTAGCACACAAAAATAGTGCCAGTTCCCACTAGTCAGAAATAGAAACCTCATGATTTGCAGGGCATTGGGTAGGGTATACAAAAAGATCTTATCTCCATAATAGAGAATATTTAGACCTAATGTGATTACCACTGTGGTCCTATCTAAAGAATCTTAAAAGGAAGACCCAAATGATCTGTTTCCAAGTGACTGTGTTCCCAGAATATAGCTTTAGAATATCTGTAGGAATACAAAAATATATGGCACCCATCAAGGTAAAATCACAGTGCCTGGAATCCATCCATAATTATTAGGTATACAAAGAAACAGGAAACTATGACCCTTAATGAGATATCAATCAGAATTGACCCAGAATCAACAGATATGAGAATTGGCAGACAAGAATGTTAAAAAATAACTATATATGTTCAAAGAGTGTTATCCTAGTAGGTGGTAATATGAGAGAGAATGATGATAATTCATAATTATGTAATTAACTAGTAGAGAAACATTGGGTAGTTTCCTTTAGCAACAGATTTACCACACAGAGTAACATCAGATTTAAAGGTGATTCTATAAGTGTTTTGACTAATTTATGAGAGTACTGTTGATTAGAGACAAAGAGACAAGCTGTGGCTATAAATTAAGGGTAAAATATAGTTCTATGTGTGCTGTTTTGTTAATATCCCTAGAGCATGTTTGTACAAAAAGAGATTTATAAAAATCTAGGAAGAATCAATCTGAAATCCAAATGGCTTTGCTCATAGGCTTAATCTGTCTGATAACACTTTTGCTTTTGGGGATTCTGAGACCACAGCTATTTCTTCATTATTTTCTGAGATTGGGTAGATTTTCACATCACCTTTAACATGTAAGGGCTGTAGGATATATTATCTGGAATTAAATCCTACCTCTGAAATGGTCAGGTGTCACAGAAAGTGAAGGAGTATTGTTTCAACAGTGATCCCAAAGTATCAACCAACTACCCTTTCGTCAGAGAATGGTAAGCTAATAAACGTTGCATTTGATGCTTTTTTTTTTTTTTCCTAGTATCAGCCACATGTTGGGACTTAAGAAAGGACTTTACAACTGTTTGAGTCTTGAAGGTCCCCAGAAGACTCGGTACTCAGCTTGGCATTATTAGGAGAGGCAGAACCTTTAAGTGGCAGAGACTAGTGGAAGGAACTTAGGTCACTGGAGCATTCCCTTGAAGGAGATAATGGGCCCTACTGCCACCCTTGCTTCCCAGCCTCCTTGACGTGAATAGCTTCTCTACCACGTGCTCCCTGCCATGATATACTGCAAGCAATGGAACCAAGTGACCATGGACTAAAACCTCTGAAATTTGAGTTAAGGTGAAACTTTCCTCCTTTTAAGTTGATTATCTCAGGTATTTTATCTTAACAATGGAGAACTGACTAATGTAGATTTAAGTTTATTATGAATTCTCATTTTTATTGGTTCTGGTAAACCAAAGCAAATAATATTCATTTTTCCTCAAGTTTTTATTATGACTATGCATTCTAAAGTTCATCTTTTATTATCTTCTTTCATCATCTATCATAATCAGTTACTTGAAGACAAAATCTCTATCTCACTATGGGTCATTTTGCCTTTTTGCTTTTTAGGCAACTTTAAAATTTTGTTCTGAAGAATCTGATATTCCATAGTAGTGGGATTAATTAATTATGGATAACACTGATGTCAATAAGAATGCTGTTTGGTTCCACATGGGAGTTTAGAGGGAGGATAAGGAATTGTAATCTAATCCCTTGGGGTGGCTTCATTGGACAGATTTTGGATGGGTGTCCTTCAGTTTCTTAGCCAGTTCTAGAGAAGGGTTCTTTCAATTACCCTGGCCCTTTTGCTTGGAATATTTCGGTCCATCACAGTGACTTGAAAGATGCATTATGTACTTATTGGCTGGGTCTACATCATGTGTCTATCCCTGAAATTGAGGGGTTCCCCAAAGGAAATCCAGGTACTGTTCCCTAAAGAAAGGAGAAATGGAGGTAACTCAGACAAAAAAAATGTAGATCACAACAGTGATATTATTATATTATGAATAGAGACATGAAACAAAGGTGGTCATGACCAAATGCCATTAATGCTGGAGCCAGGGTTTTTGAGTAGATAATACTTTATTCTCTTATATTGATACCGTGTTTCTATAAAATAAGAGGACACAAGCTTTCAGGTTCTTATTTATTTATTTATTTATTTATTTATTTTGAGGTACTAGAGATTGAACCCAGGAGCACTTTGCCACTGAGGTGCATTCCTAGTCCTTTTTATTTTTAAGGGTCTCACTAAGTAGATCAGGCTGCCCTTGAACATATCAAGACTGGCCTCAAACTTGTAAACTCCTCCCTCAACCTAATGAGTTGCTGGAATTACAGGCATGCACCACTGTACCTGACTCAGCTCTTTTAAAAGTGGATTCTGTAGTAAACCTAGGTAGCTGAAGACAAGGGCAGGAGCATAGCTACTTACCTCCCAGTATTTCCTCCACATGCAGTTTGAAACAAGAAAGGAAAAATCAATTCTGGATGAAGCCACACCCTCAACATAACTTGAAGGCAGATAATACCAAAACTTCAAAATAACTAATGATAAAGAAAAATCACCAAATACACACACACTCATACTTCTGCCCCAACCCAACCCCACCACAAGGCTTTGTAGGAAACAAAGGCTGACCAATAAAAGCTACAGAGGTGATAGAAGAAGGTAGTGAAGGGGTTTAAGGTGGATCTGAACCACCACTATGAAAATTAAATATACCCCAAGACTGGAAATACTTTAAAAAAAAAAAAAGTGTCCAGACAAAGCATAAATCTCAAAGGAATGAGCTTCAAAGTACACATGAGTTAAAGGTGCAGGTCTGATTTAAAGGGTCCCTCTTCAAAATTCAAAATTTCTGAAAGAGAACAGAAGGCAAAAAGTAAAGGAGAACTCCCTTCTGGCAATTGCATTGTTCAGAGGGTGGGAATTTTAGGCACAGTAAGAAAAAAAGAGAAGCATGAAATCGAAGGACTCATTTGTTTCTACAATGTCCCCAGAAGGTTTGGTCCTCAGCTTGGCATTATTGGGAGATGTAGTGAGGGGCTTTTAGGTGGATCTGAAACCACCAAAGTCTGTAATATTTGCTATCTGCCCTTTACAAAAAAGTTTATTAACCTCTAAACTAGTGGAGTTCTCCAAGCACCAAAATGGCAGGAGCACACCCTGGAAAAGGTCCCTGAACTTTACTATACTGACAGAGGAAGACAGGATAAACTAGAAATATTGCAAAACAACCCAATACCATAAATGTGAGCAAGAGGATAATCTACAGAAAATACAGAAATTCTCAACTTAAAACATCTTCCTCAGGAAACAGTCATGAAGGAGAGAAACTAAAAGTGACTATTTTAAACAAATACATTGAAAGTTTTGAAGATATGAAAAACCACTGTGAAACAAATCCAAAAATAGGACAGAAGTCAGGCATGGTGGTGCACACCTATAATCTCAGCTACTCTGGAAGCTGGGGCAGAAGGATCACATTTGAGGCCAGCCTGGGCAGCTTAATGAGACCCTGTCTGAAAATTGAAAAAAAAAAAAAAAAAAAAAAAAAGGTGGATAGTAGCTTAGTGCTTGCCTAGCGTGTGCAAGGCCCTGTGTTCAATCCCTAGTACTGCAAAATCAATCAATCAATCAATCAATCAATCAATCAATCAGAGGAAAGGAGAGTAGATTCAAATGAAAATAAGGGTCATTGAAAAAGGCAGGAAAACAACCAAGGAAATAAAAATGACAAATGAAGAAGTAAGAAAGTTCAGAGAAGTAATAAAATAGAAGATGGGCAAAATGTGAATAATATTTGTTATTGGATTCTCTGAAGAAGAAAATCAAAATATTGACTTAAAATTGTAATTCAAGAACTCTTTCAAAAATAGGAGAGACAGTCTGGTTTACTGGGTTTACGAACCCAAATGATCAACTGAGACATATTCTAATCAATGTGTTCTATTTCAAAGACAAAATATTCTCAGGATCTAGAGGCAAAAAGGTCAAACAACTGAATGCAAAACAGGCTGGCATCTGACACGTAAAAAACAATGTACTAAGCAAGATGATGAAGCAGCCGTATGGTTGGCAGAATTCTAAGATAGACCCCAATCTCCTGCCCTCGTGTGTGGAGGTTTGCATCATGCTGCGACTGTGAAAACATGGTTTTACTTTCATGTTTTGAGTATATGTTTGACTTTCAGAAAGGGAGCGGATGCTATCTAATCGTAAGCCCTTTCAAGGCTGGTTTCAGAAGAAGTCAGAGATTTGAAGCACAAAAAGGATTTCATGTGCCCTTGCTGGCTTGAAGAGGAGGAAGTCGCATATGCAAGCCCCTTTGGAACCTGAGAGGGGCCCCAGCTGGAAGCCAGCAAAAAGAGTTTAGCCGTACATTCTTCCTGAGAGCTTCCAGGAAGCAACACAGCTCCACTAATACCTCAATTTCAGCCGTGTAAAAGAGCAGAGACTCAAGCCTCACTGTGCCCAGATTCCTGACCCATAGAAACTGAGATAAGTTTGCATGTTTTTAAGCCACCAAGTTTGTGGTAGCAGCAATATAAAATCAACAAAAGTAGCATTTTTTTTTAAACTCAATGTGTGTGAACCCAAGATTTTATATCCAGCTAAGCTGTCTGTCACATATTAAAATTGAAGAAAATCAGTTTTAAACATAAAAAGGGAATTCAGCACCTATCCTGAGGAATGCACTAGTAAGAGGTCAGTAAACTTTTTCTGAAAGGGCAGATAGTAAATATTACAGGCTCCGAGGGGCTTTGTATGGTTCATAACATGTATGTATGTACCATGTATGGTACATGTATGTATGGTGTGTGACATTTTTACAACCCTCTAATTGTGAAAGAAAATGATTAGTTCATAAGCCACACAGAAACAGGCTATGGGTCTGATTTGGTCCAAAGGACAGATTCAAGCCCAAACAAAAGATTGTCCTGCTTTGTCATGTTTAAATATTAAAAGCTACAATTCACAGTGAAGATATGACACAAATACACAACAAAGAATAACTGTCAATCACAAGACTAGATAAGTCTGACATATCCATCTATCCTCATGACCTCATTAGATTCAGGCAGTTTATTACTTACATAGTCAGTGAAAGAAAAAGTAATCAAAGGTATTAGCTCTCTTCTGTCCCTTAGGGAAGATGACATTGAAAACAAAAGGGGTCAGATGGCTACAGCACAGAAGATAGCATACCTGTTTCAGACAAGCTGGTGTCTTGCTGTAGTTAGGCAGCTTTATGGTCTGCACCGTGCCACAGCTTCACCTCTCATCAGTCTAGGAGTTGGTACGAAACTGTCACATGACAGTCTTCTGGGTAGGTAGGGAAGCAGATGAGAAACTTACCCTGCCCTGTGTGATCAGTTCACAGCACTAAACATTTTTTTTTTTTGTCAACTATTGTAGTATTGCAATGCTTTTCTTCAAGTAACCTGCATTTTATTAACAATAGCCCCAAAGTGCAAGAGTAGTGATGCTGGCAATTTCATGACAGTGTGGACTTTATCCTGGGCATGCATGTATAAGAAAACACATACTCCACCTTCAGTTTCAGAAACCCAGTAGGCATCTTGTGACATATCTACTAAGGATAAGGGGGATTACTATATAAATAAAACTCTAATCTACTATCACTTATGCATATCAATGCAAAAATACTAAAATATTAATTAGCAGAATACAGCACCATATTAAAAAAAAAAACAATATACTGTGACCAAGTGGAATTTATTCTGGGAACACAAGGTTGGTTTCATATAGGGTTTTTTGTTTTTTGTTTTTTTTGAGGTGCTAGGGATTGAACCCAGGGCCTTATGTTTGACAGACAAGCACTCTACAAACTGAGCTATTTCCCCAGCCCACATAGGGTATTTTTAAATATACACTATATTAAAAATTTAAAGGAAAAAACTTAAAAACCCAAGATGAAAGTCATGAAATTGTCTTCATATATGCTAAAAAAGCCTGTGATAAAATTTGACACCCCCTGAAAGATGCTTTCTTAACATGATCAAATATGTATATACACACACATGCATAGTGTTATGGTTTAGATATAAGGGGTCCCCCAAAAAACTCATGAGTAAAAAAATGCAGAAATGTTCAGAGGTTAGATTATGATTAGATTATAAGAACAGTGACCTAATCAGTGGATTAATCCATTTGATGGATTAATCATTTGAGAAGACTGCAGTACTGGGTGGTAACTCTAGGCAGGTAGGGTGTAACTAGAGGAAGTAGGTCACTGGGGGAGTGTCTTTAGGGTTTGTGTTTTGTCCCTGGTGAGCACAGCTCTCTCAGCTTCCTGGCTTCATGAGTTAAGCAGCTTTTCTCTGCCACCCAGATGGGCAGCTGTGTTGCCTGGCAACATTGCTTATAGTAAAGCAATGTTTACTGACCCCGAGGCAGTAAACTGCAGTGGAGAGGGAGGATTAGAAGTGGACAGCAGTGCCTGGTGGAAGTAAGAGCTCTGGGCTGTCCTGTATGGTGTAATTCTTGTAACTTATCGTGTCCTTCCTTATGGGACCCTGGACGCAATGTGCATGGATTCTTAGAGATGATATTGGTTCCTCTGGTGGTCTTTTTCCTTTATATTGCACTGTCATTTGGGCCTGAGACTAGTTCCTGTTCTGGTGCCCTTGCTGGTGCCACATGACATGTTCCTCTGCTGATGTTCTGTAATTTCTACCTTCTGTCCTTCTGCAGAATGAAGTGAAGCTGATGCCAGGTGTGTCCTGTTGACCTGAGTCTACTGCTGATCAAGCATTGCCAAACAGTGGTAAAGAATATTAAGCAAAGTTTATTAAGACAACAGGCTAGTGAGTCAGCCTTTAGAGAAACAAGCAGATTTCTGTCTCATCCTACCTCACAGCACAGGTCTTCATGCAGATGGATTATCCACATAAAGGGAAGATCACTTCTGGATGTGTAATAAGAATCTGAAGAGTTACTTTTGCCTCTGGAGCTTCCTAACATTGACCCACAGATGCCAATGTCATCATAGGTCAATGTCAGGCAGCTGACTTATTTGATTGGTCGCTGTCTACACCTTCATAAACACACAATAAGTCAGTTCTTGACTCATTCTTGCAAAGACAAAGAGAATGGACTTCTGGCTTCATGATGAGACTAGGATCACTTTTGTGTAAGGCAAAGGCAGACGTTTGCTCTAAAGCACTTCATCGGTCCAGACCAGACATATGCTCTGTGTATTTTTCATCCTCACATCTCAAAGGAAGGGGGAGGCCCAAGTAAATCCTTCAAAATCTGCCTCTTCCTTTCAGTTTCTGAAAAGTCTAGCCATTTTTCTATAGCTTTCTCCTTTTCTTCCTGCACCTGCTTTCTGCTTCTAGATTCTGTTATTGTTCTGCACAGGTTATATAAATGGTTCTATTTGTTCACTATTGTTTGTCCAGATATAGTTGGGGATAGGTTTGCTTTTCTAATGAATTCTATTTGATTTTCCAGGGTCTTCCTTACTTTCCCACAGTTCAACTCTATTCTGAAGTTTCATGTTGACCTTAGTGGAAAAGAAAAAAAAAAAAAAAAGAAAGAACAAAAGAAGAAAAAGGATTGCTAACTTTGCTTATAACAATTTAAAAATTTGAGTTTGACAAAAGACACCATAAATAAAGTGAAAAGACTAATGATAGGGCTTAATACTATATTAAGTAAAGAATGCCTACAATTCAGTAAGAGATATAATTTTTAACGTGCAGACAAAAAATATGTCAAAAGCAATTCAGAGAAGAAAAATCCAAAGGTTTACAAGATAGATTTCAACCTTACCCCAGTATGCAAAAGAAACCACCATTTCCACTTATCATTTTGGGGAAAAAAATACCAGGTTTGAAGCAGGAGTAGGAAACAGGTTCCCCATGTAAATGGTACAGCCCTTTGGGAGGACAACTTGGCAATAGGTATTAAAATGTGTGTCCTGTGATCCCCTAATTCTGACTATATACACAGAAAATCATGCCCGGTTCTTTCCTTTCTCCCCTGGAAAGGCCAGCTTATGTTCCTACAATATACATCCTTAGAGGAAAACTTTGGACTTCTTCACATGAATCATTTGAAAGACAAACAGACCTTTAGGTTGTTACTCAGCTTCAGTGTGTTAACATGATACCATATGTCTTTTCTCAAGCTTACAGAAGGTTCCCTCTAGAGATGGGAGAAAGAAGAGATTAAAAAGAGGGGGAAAACCTATACAGGCATTTAACATTGCTGAAATCATCAGGATTTTTTTAAGCCCTAGATAACCTGGAAATGCAGTCCATGCGCATTGTTCTTCACTCATTCCACAGCAGCTTTAACCTGCAACTCCAAGATAATGTTTCCAAACTTCTTCATGTTGTGGCGCACAGATGCAACCCTTGTGGAGCCCGTGGAGGTGAGGAGCACAGACTGCCCTAGGAGGCCTGACAGGGAATCACTCCCAGCTCCCAGTCCAAAGCCTTCAAGCGCTTGGGAAGGTCTGTGAGTATCATGCGCCCTCTACTGGCTAGATTGACTTCCTTCCTCCTTTGGTCAGATAAGTCCAAGCACTTGAAAAGGAGAAATGCAGTTATCACGCCTCGTACACAGCACAGGGCACGAACGTACCAAGCACCTCTGCACAAACAAGGCAGAACTAAGTCCGCGAAGTGTGTTATCAGGAGATATTGTCAATTTTCTGAGGTTATGTTTAAATAAACACATTGTGCTGCATTCAGGTCCCTTGTAAACTACAATAGTGACTAGCTTTAGAAAGGAAGTAAAACGGACATGCCTAGAATTAGCTGTAACGTGTCTTTTTACAGCTGCATTCACAGAGCCAGAGGTGTGTTGATTGGCTTTTCCTTTCCTTTCTACACTTCCCCAAACTTCCTTCTCTGGACATAAATACTTCGCTGTCTTTACTAAAACACCAAGGTGGTCCTGTAATGCTCTCTAATATTAACGTGCTTACCCTGAGTTTGCAAACAAGATAAATTTGGGGTATGATCTTCAGGGTCATGGTTAGACTTTTCATGTGTGATGTGTCTACCTTGATATCTGCCAGACATTTTTTTAGTTAAGGCAGAAAAATGGGCAGTAAGAAACATGCATTAGGGCTCCAGTTTCTTTCCGTGGTGATGAGGAGCAGGGCAAAGGGGCAGAGTTTTTGCCTAGATATGGAGGGGGACACTGGAATTTTTTATATCCAACTAAAAAGTTAAGCTTAATTTTTCAGGGATATACTATATTAAAACAATGAAATTGTGAAATATAATTCTTAACTTATGGAAATATACTGCCATCTACTGCACATAAAAAAATCCTTGCAGGAGTTTGTCCTATTGAAATTATGCATAATCAAGTAATCAGGTATCTTAAACTATGAGATATGGTAACTGTCACAAATAAATTATAAAACTGTTAGGTAACCTTCAGTATTTTTCATCTAAACTTCCTTCTGTCTTTAATTTTCCATTTTCTTTTTAAATTCTATCTTAAATTCCATCTCTTCATTGTATTAACTTTGACAGTTACATTTTTAACCTCATCCAGCTCTCATTTTTTGCATTCATTCCTTTCTAGAGCATCCCTATCTTATGTACATAATAATTTCCTATCTAGGAAAATTAATTGCATTTCTTTATTTTTCTGCTTCCTGCACTAGTTCTGTGCAGAACCCTTTGAGCTCCTCCCCACTCCCTTTGCTGATGTGGATCTCTTGCATTTCAGAATCTTCCCTCAAACATCTAATGACCAGGAGCTTGTCCATTCATGCTAATGCAAGGTGCTAACAAGCTAACTCTCAGTGGGAGTTCAGTAGCAGGTTTCCCTGGCCAGCAAAGGCTCTTTCACTGGGAACCCCTATTATTGTTGGGGTATCCTGGTGGGGTCCAGGTCCTTAGTGTCCTGAACGAAGAATTGAGCAAGACACACAGAAGTAATAGGCAAAGTACAGATTTATTGAAGGTGAAGGTGAAAGTAGCACTGTGTAAGGTAGCTACTGGGCTGAGCAAGGGAGGTTCAAGGCCTGGAAGTCTGAAGTTCGTGTCTTACATGCTGAGCTGAGGTGTTCTCTTCCCTATTCAGAACTGATTGAAGACCTTACCCCCTTTGCACCCATTGTTTACCTAATGGTACCTGATTAGAATACTGTGCAATTTACCCCCATTGGTTACTTTAGAATAACTAATTAGAATGCTGTCCACCTTACCCCCATTTTTGGTCGTTTTAGAATACTGAATCTGTGGCCAGAGTTATCACAGGCGGCAAGTCCTCAGTGGCTGGGGAGTCATGGTACTGGGACATGATGACTCATCTCCCTGTCTTGTCCTCCAGCATTTTTCTTCTACCTTGCCTCTGCCATCTTGGTATCCTTAAACTTCTACCTAAACCCAACTGTCAGTTTTATGAGAAATAAGTCCAGTGGTCCATTTTCAGAACATAGTATTTAGTCTTAGTTGGGAATCTAAGATCCAATTTCAGCCATTTGAACTTCCCAACCTGTATCCAATCATAGCCATTTTAACTACAGCCCTTCCTTTTGCCTGCCCCAATTTTTAAATTAGCCAATCACATAGATTGTAATCCCAAGCTTCTCCTATCAGAGCAAGGGGCAGCGCTGCTTTAGGGATGAAACAGGTGGACTGCCCACCCAAGTGTGCTTGCTTGACAGACTTTGTTCAGTAGCACATCCTTCTGCAGAGGTAGTTTGCTTTGCCAAGTTACTTCTGAGCATGCGTTTGATTCCCCATGGCACCCCCATATTCTAACAATTTTGGCACCCAACATGGAGGTACATGCATCACCTAGGGGGTTGTGAGGAATCCCTCCTCAGAGGAGATGCTTTCCATTGCCTTCCAGAACTGAGCTAAAATAAGCCGTTTCTCTTTAATTATCTCAGTTATTTGTTACAGTAATGGGACACTAACACAGCTTCTTGTAGTATTAACTAACATAATATTGACAGTATCAACTACCTTGAGCAGCACAGCAGTGAACAAACCTGTCAGCTTTACACCACCAAAGAGGCACACTGCTATTTCAGCTGTAAGAGATTTTAATTAGACTTTGTGATATTAGTTATAATTCAGCAACCTGGTTGTTATATATACTATATGCTCTTCCTCGTGAAAATAGCTAGAAAGTAGGAATGCTAATGAAAAGGAAGATAAAATGGTAGAGGGTTCATTAGGGATTTTTGGTGCAGCTAACGAAAACTCAATCCACTGGAAACATTCAAGTGCAAGTTATAGAATCAAGGGTATCTTTAGAATGAACCTGAGGGTACGAATGGAGCAGGCTTTAAGAAAGAACTGAAAATTGGAACAAGTACTTGCTACATTCCTGGGGGTTTTCCATATCATCTTTATTTCTAATGCATAACCTCATTTTTCTTTTTAACTGCTGATTGGCTGCAAAGTTCTCAAGTTCTAGCTCCACAGAAAGGCAATACCTCAGTTCTAAAATTCCCCAGGAAGGAGGGAGAAAACTCTTGATAGGTCCAGTCTAGAAGCAGACTACTTGTTCGATCTATAGTAAGCATAAAAAAGGGCTATCTGAATCCCATTGGGTAAGGCTAGTATGTAGCTTCTAAAAAGTCACTCAAAAGATATTTTTTTTATTGTAGATGAACCCTTTATTTATTCATTTTCATGTGGTACTAAGGATCAAACCCAGTGCCTTACACATGCTAGGCAAGCGTTCTACCATTGAGCGACAATCCCAGTCCCTAAAAGAAATTTTCTACAGTAATTTTTAATAGGCTAAAGGCCTGGAGGACAAAAAATAACCACCAATTTCCTTCTTCTGTATACAATAACTTAGACTCAATTTTTATTTTGTTACTCTGAAATGGGAAAAGTATGTTCCTCTGAAGGAATATAAGAACTCACTTGCCAGTGATCTTGAACATGGTGTTCAACCTCTGTGTATGTGGTGGAGATAATAGTAATAACACTACTTTGCAGGTAATCCTCTGAGAAGATCAGATAGTGTATCTAAAGCTTCCAGCACTGAACTCAGTACACCTGCAGCAAATAGTAGCTGTGATTTTAAATGCCAAACTTATGTAGCATTTTCTTGGAAAATGGTTGAATTTTTCTTTCACAGCTGTTCAGCAGATACTATAATCACAGCCTCTCAATTGCTAAGATGGTGAAAAGTAAAAAGTTAATTATTTGTCTTCCTACCACATAACCATTGAATAATTCTGGTAGGGGCTGAGTGAAGTAACTGTCTTACGTCATAGAGAGTCCCAATTTATCTTTCCACGAGTTCACAGCTCAGTGAGCTTAATTCAAGAGAAAAACTCTGAACCCAGAATGCTAAGATCTACAGGCAGGACTCCAAGACATAAATCTAACTTGTTACTCTATCACAGTTTTACCATTACCTGCCAGAGGCATGAACTTAAAAAATATAAGCATGTGAAACCTCAATTATAAAAATAGAATTTATTTAAATAATATACAGAGTGCATGATGTATTTACTTATTACATACCAATTCAGCTTCTCAACTAGAAAGTTGTGTTAATTACTAAAAAGTTCACTGTATTTCTTTGATTCTAAATCTTATGTTTCCTTTCCACATCTGGACTGGATCTTACAATCCTGTGCACATTTACAATGGCATTTATTTTCCTCTAAAAACTGTTATGCCAATAGTATAGCAAATATCTTTAGATTCAATAACACACAATGTTTGGAGTAAAAGGTTTTAATTGTTTTGTTTTCATCAACGATATTTTATTTCATATACATAACTTTTCTAATCTTTCCTACGTTCCTACTGAAACAATGTCATGTTATCAAATATGACCCTTTTCTATTTTTTTCATTGGGAAGCCACACATACACATAAACGATGCATTTTGTCTTGAAGCATATGTTTTGAATTAAGCCCAGTTTCCCAGTCTATGCAGCTAAGAAACATGGAGGTAAAAAGCAAAAGGGCAAATCAATTATTTGTCTTACCACCACATAACCATTTTAAATAATTGTGTTAGGTGCTGATTTAAGTAACTGTTCTAACATAAGAGTCCCAATTTGAATTTACTTATCCTCCTTTTCTATGTATTTGAAGTTTTTCAACTTTTTATTACTCATGTAATAGTAACAGAAATGACAATAATGATGTATGTAGAAACACAGCAAAAAGTGCTTTTAAGTAAATAAAGACTGTACTGAATGGTAATTATCTCAGTAATGTACTCTGTAAATGCTACAAGGACAAGACCACCTCTATCTTACATAGGTGTTTAATAAACAGTATTAAGGGCATAAATGATTAAATGGAAAAGTAATGTATTCAACTCCAAAGTGGCTCAGAGGTGAATACTGTCCATACCAACAGTGGGGACAATTTTACAAGAATGACAACTTTTACGTATATACAGAAAGATAAAAGCTGCAATGTTTTGTGGTGTTAAGGATTAAACCCAGAGCCTTATGCATGCCAGGTAAGCACTGCCCCACTGAGCTATACCCCCCAGCTCAAAAGCTGCAGTTTTTAAGGTACTGGAGTGGTGGTAGCACTACAGGAGCCATATATTAAAAATGAAACACTGTTAGATGATGCCAAGTATTTCCATTTTGGAGCTGATAATAAGCCCTGAGACAAAAGAGACTGGTTCACACACAGTAGTTGTCCAATGCTCCTTCTGCAGCTGATATGCTTTATATAGAACAATAGGTATATAATAGCTTTTGAGCCATTCCAATATTCCCGCTGCTCTGATAAATGAGAGATAAGTTGTAGGCAATATCTCTTCGTAAGTCTAACTGGTCCACTTCTATACCCTAGGAGGAAAAAAAAGAATATTTTTATATTTCAAACTGCCAACCAGGACAATTTTATGGCAATTACTTTTATAAGTGTATGTTTGCAAAAAGCTATTAAAATTCATACACTAAAAAAAAAAAAAAAACAAAAAAACACCAACATTATACCTTGGACCAATGCTGATTCATTCATCATTATAGTACGTTTCATCAAAGACTTAAAAATGTATAACCAATGTTCGTAGAAAAAAATCTCACCAATAAGCCATAGCAAAATAAACTTAAGAATTAAAAAAAAAAAGAAACCATAGAAGAAAAAAAATACAGTTGAATAATAAAATCTTGAGAAAGGCCCTTCTAAATATAATAGTAAAACTAGAAACTATAGGGAACGCTATTTAATAAAGTGTTACCCAATTTTAGGATAAAAAATAAAACCTATTAAGACTGTTAAAACTAAACTGTTATAATTTCATCCTGACAGAGCAGGTAACCAGTGAAAGGATCCAAAGGCAGCAGCTTCTGAGACACTCTGAGGAATGCCGGAGGAGTCCCGTCTTCTTCATGGAGCCCCAAGGGTTGTAAGTGAGGTGCCTCTCAACCAGCCTGTTCTTTTTGCACTATGCTCCCACCCCAATCCTTCTGGCTTTGAGGATACTAGGGTTTGTGCTGTTAGCACAGGATTTTGGAGCACCAGGCATTGTTGGCACAGTGATTTTAAATGCCAGACTTATGTACTTTTTCTCATGGCTGGATTTTCTTCCACAGCTATTGAGCACAGCCTTTAAGTCCCTAAGATGGTGAAAAGTAAAAAGTTTTTATTTGTTCAATGCCTCATAGAATTTCCATGAGCAATTCAAACATTTTTAAGGAGTAACCCAGGTGAACGTAAATAAATGGGATAAAAATTTATAAATGAACTGGTCACAGTTTGAACAATCTTTTTCAGTAACTTCAAATCTTAAGGTTGTGCTCTTTTAAATTAAGTTTTATATAAATGTCCAGGTCATTTCTAAATAACTTAAAATGCTAAAACGTCAATTATTAAGCATAAGTTTAAAGTGTACATATTTAAATATCTTGTTTCCATAGGGCATAAAGAATCTAAATATATTTGTTATATTGTTAGTAAATATATATTGTTCCACATTTTAAAAACTGTTCTCATATTGCTAGAAATTGTAAGATGTTGTTAGTCTATAGACTGCTGGTTCAAAATTACTAAGAATTAAAATTCTAACTTTTTTTTTCTAATATATGGTAACTAAAAATAAGAAAGGAAATAATTCTGTGAGGAAAGCCAAGTCTGTTTCATAAAGGTGGTTATGGAATATGAGGATGTTTTTGTTGAGGGTAGTTTTCTCTGGCTGTTCCACATTGAGAGGGAGAGAAATGTGGGGCAGATGAGTTAAGGTTGAAGGTCTGTGAAGATGACTCTTGTAAAAACAAAAAAAAAATTTATGATTGGTCAAGTTGGCTAAAATTAAGGAATTCTTTGTATTATTTTCTAAATAAAAAGCATTGATATCAAAAGTACATTGATACAAAACTAGAGTTAAAAACAAAAATTCTGTAATTTCTTATACCTTTGAAATCTTTTGTCACTTTGGTTTTATTTCACAATGATCTATGATCCTATTTGAATATTTTAAGCTTTCAATATTTTTTTACCTCAAAGGGCCCTTAAAAGTCCAAGAGGGACATATTAAGCTTATTTTTTTTTTAAAGTTTATTTTATTCTCTCTCTATATATTTTTATTTATTTAATTTTGATTCATTGAACACAAATGGAGTACAGCTATTGTTTCTCTGGTTGTACACAAGTAGAGTCACACCATCTGTGCATTCATACATGTACACAGGGCAATGATATCTGTCACACATTCTGTTATTATTACCCCCCCACCCTGACCCCACCCCTCTCATCCCTCTATGCTATCTATCCTTCTTCCATTCTTGCTACCTTTCTACCCCACATTGTGCATCATCATTCACTTATCAGAGAGACCATTTGGCCTTTGGATTTTTGGGACTGGCTAATCTCACTTAGCATAACAGTCTCCAACATCATCCATTTACCTACAAATGCCATAATTTTATTCTTCTTTATGGCTGAGTAATATTCCATTGTGTATATATACCACAGTTTATTTATCTATTCATCTATTGAAGGGCATCTAGGTTGGTTCCACAATCTAGCTATTGTGAATTGGGCAGCTATGAACATTGATGTGGTTGCATCACTGTAGTATGCTGATTTTAAGTCCTTTGGGTATAGGCCAAGGAGTGGGATAGCTGGGTCAAATGGTGGATCCATTCCAAGTTTTCTAAGGAATCTCCACACTGCTTTCCAGAGTGGCTGCACCAACTTGCACTCCCACCAGCAATGTATGAGTGTACCCTTTTCCCCACATCCTCGACAACACCTGTTGTTGCCTGTATTCTTAATAAAAGACATTCTAATTGGGGTAAGATGAAGTCTTAAGGTAGTTTTGATTTGCATTTCTCTTATAACTAGGGATGTTGAACATTTTTTCATGAATCTGTTGATTGCTTGTAGATCTTCCTCTGTAAAGTGTCTGTTCATTTCTTTGGCCCATTTACTGGCTGGGTTATTAGTGTTCTTGATGTGAAGATTTTTGAGTACTTTGTAGATTCTGGAGATTAGTGCTCTATCTGAAGTGTGAGTGGCAAAGATTTTCTCCCACTCCGAAGGCTCTCTCTTCACATTGCTGATTGTTTCCTTTGCTGAGAAAAAGCTTTTTAGTTTGACTCTATCCCAATCATTGATTCCTGCTTTTATTTCTTGTGCTTTGGGAGTCATGTTAAGGAAATCTGGTCCTAGGCCAACATGATGAAGATTTGGACCTATTTTCTCTTCTATTAGGTGCAGGGTCTCTGGTCTAATTCCTAGGTCCTTGATCCATTTTGAGTTGAGTTTTGTACAGGGTGAGAGATAGGGGTTTAGTTTCATTTTGCGGCATATGGATTTCCAGTTTTCCCAGCACCATTTGTTGAAGAGGCTATCTTTTCTCCATTGTATGTTTTTGGCTCCTTTGTCAAGTATGAGATACCTGTATTTATGTGAGTTTGTCTCTGTGTCCTCTATTCTGTACCATTGATCTATCTATCTATTTTGGTGCCAATACCATGCTGTTTTTGTTACTATTGCTCTGTAGTATATTTGAAGGTCTGGTATTGTGATACCCCCTGCTTCACTCTTCTTGCTAAGAATTGTTTTAGCTATTCTGGATCTCTTATTCCTCCAAATGAATTTCATGATTGCTTACTCTAATTCTATGAGGTCTGTCATTGGGATTTTAATTGGAATTGCATTGAATTTGTATAGCACTTTTGGTAGTATGGCCATTTTGACTATATTAATTCTGCCTATCCAAGAACATGAGAGATCTTTCCATCTTCTCAGACTATCTTTAATTTCTTTCTTTAGTGTTCTGTAGTTCTTATTGTAGAGGTCTTTCACCTCTTTTGTTAGATTGATTCCCAAGTATTTTATTTTTCTAGAGGCTATTGTGAATGGTATAGTTTTCCTAATTTCTCAGAGGATGCATCACTTACGAATAAAAATGCATTAGATTTATGAGCATTAATTTTATATCCTGCTACTCTCCTAAATTCATTTATGAGTTCCAGAAGTTTTCTGATGGAATTTTTAGGGTCTACTAAGTAGAAAATCATTATCCTTCACAAAATACATGCTTTCTTAAATAAAAATTCTAATAAAGTAAAAGACAAATTATTCAAAATAATAGGTAAATTTTGCAAGGTTGTTACAGGATATATATAAAAGATAATAGTTCTTTATTCTTTCTATACATTTCTTTTTTTTTATTTACTTATTGATTCATTGAGCACAAATGGAGTACAGCTATTGTTTCACTGGTTGTATACAAAGTAGAGTCACACCATCTGTGCTTTCATGCATGTACACAGGGCAACGGTATCTGTCACACACTCTGTTATTAATTTTACCCCCATCCCGCCCCCACCCCTCCCTTCCCTCTATGCTAGCTATCTTTCCTCCATTCTTGCCATCTTTCCCCCCCACATTGTGCATCATCATTCATCAGAGAGACCATTCGGCTTTTGGATTTTTGGGATTGGCTGATCTCACTTAGCATAACAGTTTCCAACATCATCCATTTACCTACAAATGCCATAATTTTATTCTTCTTTATGGCTGAGTAATAATACTTGGGAATCAATCTAACAAAAGATGTGAAAGACCTCTACACTGAGAACTACAAGCAATTGGTCTGAATAAAGAATTCCAGAATGCTAATGGAAAAACTAGACTTACAAAATTCATACGCTAACATCAAGAAGAACAAGAATTACATGAGACTGAATGAACTGATGAAGAATTATTAGGTGGGTTTTCTGATTTTCTCTTTAAAGTGTTGATTCCTTTCTGTTTGGTTTTCCAGACTAAAGGAAACGATTTTCATCTTTTTAATAAAGTCACCTACAGTGTAGATTAGGTAGAATATATTTTTGTAAACAAAAATTGAAACATTTTTTTCTTGATTTCTCCAGAATTTGGAAGCTGTTTATGAGTACCCTTATATAGCAATAAGCTTATATATATACATACACATATACACACACACACACACAAGTGGAAATGTTGGTTTTGACTAGAATGTAATGCTTAAGAACATACGTAGGAGAGCCCGGCGTGGTGGCGCACGCCTGTAATCCCAGCACTTGGGATGCTGAGGCATGGGGATCGCAAGTTCAAAGCCAGCCTTAGCAACTTAGCGAGGCCCTAAGCAACTCAGTGAGACCCTGTCTCTAAATAAAATACAAAATAGGGCTGGGGATGTGGCTCAGTGGTGGAGTGCCCCTGGGTTCAATCCCCAGTTCCAAAAAAAAAAAAAAAAAAATACACACACGCACACACACACACACACACACACACACACATATACACACACACACACACATACATAGAATGCCTGGCTTTAAGGCTTATAGTGAGGGAACAAAATCCATCACTTCCTGGCAGGCCCCAGAACCTCAAGATATTAGGTACTATAAATAAAGTCTGCCTTGGTTTGGTTTTCCAGCCTGGAAGCTTTTATAAGTCCAATCTGAAACTCCCTGTCAAATTTCCAACATAAGAAATTTAAAAGGAGACTATGTGCTTATTCTGGCTATACTTATGTAAATAAGAGTCTATACCTATTTTGCAAATAAACTGGTCTTACTGTGATTATCTTTGGTAAACAAATGGGGGTGGTCAGAGGGAGAAAGCTATAGAATATACCTGTTATTCGACTGTAGCCCTATTCATTGCTTTGAGTTTTTAATGATCTATCTGAAGACTGTATTGGATTCTGAACTCTAGTTTTCTCTAGTATCTGGTGACAGAGACTTCTTGGTTCCTGAAGCCCTGTATGTTGAAGTTGGATGATCTAATATAAGTCTGAAGGGAAAAGTCTTGTGCCTGATATACCGGTCAAGGCTCACCAGAACAAGAAGATCCTACCTTCCCATTGTAAGCAGCTTCTCTCAAGACTAAGATGCTCACCCCTCATAATTTTTCTTTGCTCAAGACCTACCTCTTTCATTTGGCAGGATAATGCTGTAATTAGAATTTAACAATTAGTAGTTTCTGCAGGTAACTAATTTGAGAGGTCTCTCATCTAAAACACATATCTTTATAGGTTCAAAGAAATTTAGCTCCCCCACCCCAAGAGGCTAGTAGCATCCCTACTGCAAGTCTTTGTTCAAATTGTACTAGTTATCTTTTTTAGCACTCTCTATCCTATTCCTGGGATGCTTGATGATGGAACTAACACTTCTTGTTGCATAGTGATAAATATTTCATGTATTGTAGGCACTTGGTTGCAAAAATTAATAAATGGGCTACCTGGTTAAAACACATTGTTGACCTGGCTTTTCAAATTATTTGATTTAGTTTGCTTGATTTATGGGAGCCATACTTGGCTTCTCTGGCCAAGAAACACTCCGAACTCTTAGAATTAGCATCCTGATAGTATAATAGTTTTCTGGTACGCTGTATTTTCTCACAAAGTTTTAAATAAATGTCAAAACTGTCTCTCTTTAGCTGGAATGACAAAAAGTCAAAAGAGATCACGATCACAAGGACACCATAATTTATAAATGACTTGTTGAGATCAGAACCCCAAAATGATGATAACTGAGAGTAGCACTAACATCTCAAAAGGGGATAATTATTAAATACAACTTATGGAAGGCCCATGATTTGGACTAACTCCTACAGATTGAGCTAAAAATCA
>JAJEJO010005574.1:44846-131052 GCA_020662805.1 Glaucomys volans
CCTATCACTGAGCTATGTCCCCAACCCTTTTCTTATTTTGAGACAGGGTTTCACTAATTTGACAAAGCTGGCCTCCAACTTATGATCCTTCTGCCCTAAGCCTCCCAGGTCACTGGGCTCACAGCCATGTACTACCCCATCCAGTAAGAGTTTTTTATTTGTTTCTTTTCCTATCTTCACAATAATCAATGTAGATTTGCTACCATTTCACAATAGCTTATTATCAAAACTTTTTTTTTTTTGGTACCAGGCATTGAACCCAGGGGTGCTTTACCATTGAGCTGCATCTCCACCCCTTTTTATTTTGAGACAGGATCTCACTAGTTGCTGAGGCTGGCTTTGAACTTGCAATTCTCCTGCCTCAGTCCACTGAACCACTGGGATT
This sequence comes from Glaucomys volans, assembly GCA_020662805.1. Taxonomy (NCBI): domain Eukaryota; kingdom Metazoa; phylum Chordata; class Mammalia; order Rodentia; family Sciuridae; genus Glaucomys; species Glaucomys volans. The sequence goes on from JAJEJO010005574.1 coordinate 45,232, forward strand.
ATAGGCATGTGCCACTGCCCAAAAGATGTTTTTTGTAAGTCCCATAGTGACCACAAATCAAGAGCCTATATCACTGGGTGCAGTGGTGCATGCCTATAATCCCAGAGACTGGGGAGGCTGAAGCAGGCTTCAAGTTCAAGACCAGTCTCAGCAACTAAGGGAGACTGTCTTAAAATAAAAAGGGTTGGGGATGTACTGCAGTGCAAAGCACCCCTGGGTTCATTCCTAGTACAAAAAAAGAAAACAAAACAAAACAAAAAAGCCCAGAATAGGAGCACATGCCTATAATCCCAGTGGTTCAGGAAATTGAGGTAGGAGGATCACAAGTTCAAAACCAGCCTCAGATATTTAGGGAGGCCCTAAGCAACTCTGCCAGACCCTGTCTCAAAAAAAAAAAAAAAAAAAAAAAGGCAGGGGGAGGGGGATAGGGTGGGTGTTGGGATATGGCTCAGTGGTTAAGGATCCTTGGGTTCAATCCCTGGTACCAAAAAACAAAAACAAAAAAACCTACAAGAGACAGACCAAAACCAATAAGCAAGGAATCAAAACACACTACTAAAGAAAAATCAACCACAAAGTAAAGAAACAAAAGAGGAAGAAAAGAATTACCAAAAAAATCTAAAAAACTACTTACAAAATGGCAATAGTAAGACCTCACCTACTGATAATTACCTTAAATGTAACTAAAATTTTCAGCTAAAAGACAAGTGAATGAATATAAATCACAGAAATTCATTTCATCTCTAAGAACACACAGACTAAAAGTGAAGTCATGGAATAAGATATTCCAAGCAAATGCAATCCAAAAGAAGGTGTGAGTCATATTTTATCAGTTAAGAGAGACAAAATAAAAAGCATTGAAAGATCAGGAAGGTCATTATATAATGATAAAGCGTCAATTCAGCAAAAAGAAATAAATATATATGCATGCAATATATCAAAACACTTAATTTGGAAAATGAATATTAACAGGCCTAAACAGAGTACCTTAATGGTACGACACTTTATAACATACCACTGTCAGCAACGGACAGATCATTGAGACACAAAATCAACAATTACACGCTAGACTAAATGGACCTCTCCAGAACATTGTATGCAAAATACAAATTCTTAACAGCACATGAACTTTCCCTAGGACAGAAAATAAGGTAGGCAACAAAATAAATCTCAACAAACTTTAAAAAACTGAAATCACATAAGTATCTTTTCTGTTGTTTGTTCTATTTAGTTACAAATGACAGCAGAATGCACTTTGATTCATTGTACACAAATGGAGTACAACTTTTCATTTCTCTGGTTTTACATGATGTAGAGTCACACCATTTGTGTAATCAAACATGTACATGGGGGTAATGATGTTTATCTCATTCCACCATCTTTCCTCCCCAACCCCAACCCTACCCTCATTTCCCTCTACACAATCCAACCTTCCTCCATTCTTCTCTTACACCCACTCCACACCCGGTTATGTATCAGCATCCACTTATCAGAAAAAACATTTGGCCTTTGGTTTTTTTGAGATTCTAAACATAATGCAATGAAACACTAATAAGGAAAACTTTGGAAAACTATATAGATAAATGAAAATTTCACATTCCAAATAACCAATTATTAAGGAAAAAAATAAAACATACCAAAACTTGGAGAAAGAAAGATTGTGGAATGAGATGGATATCATTACCCTATGTACATGTATAATTACACGAATAGTGTGAATCTACATCATGTACAACCATAGAAATGAAAAGTTGTACCTCATTTTCAGTCTGTAAAAATAAAATTAAAAAAAAAGAATAAATGTGTCATGAAAAAGAAAAAAAATACCAAAACTTATGGAATGCAGCAAAAGAAGTACTAACAGGGAAGTTTAGTATAATCCACAACATCAGAAAAGTAGAAAGATCTCAAAATAATCCATCATTTTACCCCCAAAGAATTAGAAAAATAAAAACAAATCAAACCCAAAATTAGTAAAACAGAAATAAATGAACTAGAGACTAAAAATTAAAAATAAAAAGATCAACAAGATGAAGAGCTGGTTCTTCAAAAGGATTAAACTGACAAGACTTTAGCTAGACTAAGAAAAAATGAAGATTCAAATAAGGGATGAAAAAAGAGAAGTTACAAATGGCACCACTGAAATGTAAAGGATCATAAAAGACAATTATGAACAATTATATGGCAATGAATTTGGTAATCTAGAGGAAATGAATATATACACCTTACCATGACTGAATCATAAAGAAACAAAATCTGAAAAGACCAATAATGAGTAACAAGATCAAATCAGTAATAAAAAAGCACAGGACCAGATAGATGGCTTCACTACTGAATTCTACCAAACATTTAAAGAAAAACTAATACCAATACTCAAATTATTCCAAATAATGGAAGGGGAGGCAATCCTTCCAAATTTATAATATAGGATCAACATTACCCTGCTACCAAAACCAGATAAGGAAACAAAAACAAAGCAATATGGCCCCTGATGAACACACAGACAGAAATCCCCAACAAAATACTAGCAAACCAGGGCTGGGGATATAACTCAGTTGGTAGAGTGCCTGCCTTGCAAGCACAAGGCCCTGGGTTCAATCCCCAGCACCACGAGAAAACAAACAAACAAACAAACAAACTAGCAAACCAAATCCAATAATCCAAGAACTATTGTATAGTTCTAACTATCCAATAGTTTTAACTATCTAATACTTCTAACCTATTAGAACTAATAAATTAATTTAGCAAAGTAGCAGGATATAAAATTGACAAAAGTCAGTAGCATTTCTACATGCCAAAAGAGAAAGTCTCCATGGTTCGGAGATCTCAAGGATGCAAGGATGGCTGAACATACACAAATTCATATCATTTCAAGAGATGCAGAAAATGTATTGATAAAATTCAACATCCTGAGGTTGGGGTTGTGGCTCAGTGGTAGGGTGCTTGCCTAACATGTATGAGGCACTGGTTTAAATCCTCACCCTGCATATATACATAAATAAATAAAATAAAGGTCCATCAAAATCTAAAATAAATAAATTAAATTAAAAAAATTCAATAACCCTTCCAGATAAAAACTCTCAGCAAATTAGGTACAGGAAGAATATATCTTAATATAATAAAGGTCATATATAGGAAGCCTATAGTTAACATCATATTGAACAGGAAAGAGCTGAAAGTTTTCTGAGAACTGGAACAAGATAAGGATACCCATTTTTATCACTTTTATGTAACACAGTACTAGGAGTCCTAGCCAGAGTAATTAGGCAAGAGGAAAAAATAAAGGCATCCATACTGGGAAGGAGGAAGTCAAATTGTTACTGTTTGCAGATGACATGATCCTAAAAGTAGAATACTCTAAAGACTCCACCAAAAAACCTATTAGAACTAATAAATTAATTTAGCAAAGTAGCAGGATATAAAATTGACAAAAGTCAGTAGCATTTCTACATGCCAAAAGCAAATTATCTGAAAAAGGTACCAAGAAATTAATGTTTGAAGAGAAATATTCTTACTCTGATTTGACCATTACAGTGTATATATGTATCAACACATCGCACACATGAAAACCCATAAATATGTATACTTTGTGTCAAAACCCAAGAACTTAAAAAAAAAGCAGATCAGAGTGATGTTTCTAATCTTCCCCAATAGAAATGTGTGAGGTCAACAGGAGAAAACAGCTGCAACAATTAAAAATTATACCTATAAAATTAAGGTAGCAAAATATAAAAAAGGTTTATGAAAACATAAACCTTATATGTTTTCATATAAACATGTTTTCATATAAACAATGCAAAATTATACTTTATAAGCATAACTACGAAAGTATACATTGGCTTAAAGAACAAAGTCAAACAAAGGTAATAAAAAACAAGTTACATATGCTGATAATATACATTTAAAAATTAATAAAAACACTCTTTCTTCTTCAGGAATTCAAGTATGTATCAGAATAAATAAAGACCATCATAGTACTGGTAACACTTTACCTGTCTTAAAATAAGAAGTTATACTAATACTAGTCTTTTATCTTTATAAAGAAATGTTTCTTATACCTGAACTTAGAAATGAATAATGGCAATTATTCAACCCTCAGGTTTCATATCTACCAGCTCGTATTTGTAAAGTGCAGGGGCTATCTTAGGACAAAGAAAAGGGTCATCACAAGTTGTACATGTTCATATGGTCGCTGATCATGTCATAAGGCTGTCAAAGATTTTTCTGTTGCTGAACATAGTTACAAATACAATGAATTAGGGAAAAATTCATGTTAATGTAGAAGCCATAATTTCACTATCTGGACCACAATACTTAACTAACTGTACTTATCTACAGATGAAATGAAGTGATTCCTTAGTTAAGTAAATTATCCAATACCTCTACTACAAGTGGAGGGAGCTCCAAGGCCTTCTGGTAATAGTGAATTGCAAGATGACTCAGACCCAGTTGATGAAGGCCACGGCCCAAATTGTAGAATGATTCCTGGCAAGGTCCACGTAAATTGAGGTATCGATTAAGGAAGGAGAAGCCCTACCAAAAAGGAAAAGATAATTCAGTATTTCACTCATTTGGTAAATATGTATTAAACCACTATTTATGCCAGGTACAGGGAATACAAATATTGAAGGAAAAAAAATAGTCCTACCCTATAAGAGTATAGTACATGTTATGCCATATTTTAGATACATCAAACATATAAAATAAGGAAATCAGCCAGGTGTGATTATACATGCCTGTAATCCCAGACATGAGGGAGGCTGAGGCAGAAAGAATAAGTTTGAGGCCAGCTTGGGCAAGTTAGTGACTCTGCCTCAAAATAAAATAAACAGGGTTAGAGGTATGGCTCAGAGGTAGAATGCTCCTGGGTTCAATCACCAGGATGAGAAAAAAATCAATAAGGAAATTATAAAAACAAAAGTGTTGAAGATACAGTGGTGAACAAGACTGGTAAAATCTGTGATCCCTTGGAATTCATGGTCTTACAAGAGGAGACAAGCTACAAAAAATGTAAATAGGAAAACAAAAACAATTTTGAACTGTTAGAAGAAACAGAAGGAAATTTGTTTTTTTGGTGGTGTTGGGGATCAAACCTAGGTCCTTGTACATGCTAGCCAAGCACTCTACCATTGAGCTATACCCCCAGCCTACCCAAAAGGAAAATTTTAAAAATAACACCTGTGGGTGATGGTGTAAGAAATCATGTGCAACCAACATACATTATCACGTGTGTGTGTGTATATACATTTTTTTTTTAAATAAGTGCTTTTTGTTTTCTTTTTCTTTTTTTGGTACAAGGATTGAACCCAGGGGTCCTTAACCAGGAGCCACATCCACAGTTCTTTTTATTAATTAATTTTCAGAGAGGGTCTCACAGAATTGCTGAGAATGGCTTTGAACTTGCAATTCTCCTGCCTCAGCTTCCCGAGTCACTGGGATTATAGGCATGCAACATCACACTTGGCTATATAATTATATATATATTTTTAAAAATATATTTTTAGTTATGGTTGGACACAATATTATTTGTTTGTTTATTTAATGTGGTGCTGAGAATTGAACCCAGTGCCTCATGCATGCCAGGCAACAGCTCTGTCACTGAGCCATGACTTCAGCCCCTATAATTATATTTTTAAAAACTATTTTAAATTTATCTTTAGGGCCTAGAAGAGTAGAGATGTTGGGGCTCCAGAGTAAAAGGGAGGTTGCATATAAATTCCTCTAGACTTTGCCTGTGTCTTTCTCCCTGTGATCTGGCTGTGTATCCTTAGTACCCTGCTCTAAGTCTTGGCCAGGAGTACAACTACATGCTGAGTCCCATGAGTAGTGAACACAGGGATAAGTTTTGGGTGTCCTAATGTGTACCAAGCAGGTATTACTTTTGAAGTAGGATTTTAAAAAAGGAACATTTTCAAGGAACATAAAAACAAGAGATCGAAATTAATTACCTGCACAATAAGAGCATGTCTCTTTAACACATACTTCTGAGATGCCATGTGAATAAAGGTTAGGCCTATACAGAGGCTATAAAGAGGTTCATCAGGATAAGTGCGAAAGGCTTGCACATACTGCCCTGGGAAATGAGAAGTGGTGTCAGATGATGTGACAAAAACAGAGTTCCTTATTTCCTCAACACTTACTCAAACATTTTAAGGCCAAACATTACTGATCTAAACATATTCAGGGTGTACATTCTATCTCAGCTATCAATGGATGCATATTGATCTTATAGCAATATGTAACAATAAAATTAGAAGTTTCTCCATAAATATATCTAGATCATAAAAATAAATATGAGTAACTAAAAGTAACTTTTTTTAGGCACAGCTACACATTTCTACGTATGATAATACTTGTAAAAAAACATCAACTGTGATCATAATTATATTTATGATCTTAAATCTGTTTTAAAAGCAATGGGTGAATGTATCTTCTGGTGAACTTTTTGTAAAATTAATTGATCTAATAAATTCATATGTGATGGATCACAGAAGTGAGAAAAGAAAAAGAAAAAGGGTTTGTTTCTTGGATTTGGTGTTTTCTTAAATGTAGCAACTACATTTTTCTTAAGAGAAGCTCATGTATCTAATAAAAATTTGGGATTTTATGAATTCCATATATATAATTATCTTATGTCAAAAAATGATCAAATGAGTAGGATAATTTAGCCAAATTGTCCTACACAGATAAAAACTTCTACTCCTTCTAGCTTCTATTCCAGGAGGAATGGTACCACAAGGTTTTTGTTTTTGTTTTTGTTTTAAGCAAGAAAGATGGTAGACTGCCATATGGACTTTTCTATTTTTACTGTCCATGAAAACTTTTAAGATCTCAATTTTCTATTTTCTAAATACTAAACTAACAATTACAAAAAAAACATACATAGTAAAGTTCCAACAGCTGATGTTTGAGGTTAGTGGCTGACCAATTATAAAAATATCAGCCATACATAAACATGAAAGTTGTTGGTTTGTTTTTTTAATAGCCAAAATTGCAGTTTATTCAGATAATTCTGAATAAACTTGGCAGCCCTGACGTTCAGGCAGCAAGAGAGATGTGCCTAATTTTAAGTTTAAACATTTGGTTAAGCATTTCTCTTCTTGTGTGCTTCTTATTCCTTATTACAGAAATTTCTTTTATTATAAATGATTAGTGAATTCCTTGAGTTTAACTAGAATTTGTAAGCATCATGTAAATAAATCTTGTTAGTAAAACAAACAAACCTAAGCAGGGAGATCTATTGACCTTTAAAACGAATAAGTCCTTTAAAAACAAAATTTAAGAATAACAAATACTTTCATTATTGCTAGTATTTATAGTCACTTATGCTACCTATGTACCAGGCATTGTTTTGATTAACTCATTTAATTTTCACAGTAACCTATAGGGTAGGTCCAATTATTATCTCCATTTTAGAAGTAAAGGAACAGAGCAGAGGAAGACAGAATAGCTGCGATTTAAGCCCTGGTGATTATACTCCAGAGGCTTGGTCCTTAACCACTACACTATCCTTAACAGAGCATATGCCAGGATGCTTACCAAGTGCATGCTTAAAACTACCAGATACAAATGCATTGTGTCCATTTAAAACACACAACGCATGATTATCTGGGTTTTTCAGCATTAGACGGAGACAGAAGCGATGATGTCTTACGTCTTGGGAGTGCATGGTAACTTGGTTGAAAATATTCCAGAGCTGGGGTTTATTGACATTTTCCATTACCATTATCCTATTGCAGAAAGAAGATGAGGGGTAAATAAGGTTTAAAAAAATGAAAAAAGCCCATTTCCTGATTTCTAAGAATGAAACCCTTTAGCGCTATCCTTCTAATTCTAAAATGTACCATCCCCAACAAGGAAAAGCAGAGTGCTTCAATCTATTTAAGCAAAACTTCTTATACAATAAAAGATCTTACTCAAAAAATGCTGCTTAAGTTAGTATTTCTTCATCTTGTTTCTGTTTTTCAACAAAACTTTTAAGCCAAAAAAACCCAGAATCAAATGGTTTCACTTTTTCCTCTTCCTGCCCAGCTGTAGAGCTGACATACGTTAAACGCTGAATGAATAATACTGTGCTCCTGACACTGCCCAAAGGCTCATACATAACTCGACCCTCTTAAAACTATGGGGAAGTAGTGGTATTAAGATGTCCTTTCATAAATGCGATAGAGAGGCACAAGAGGTTAAACTAGCCATAATTATGTCATGAAGCCAGGGCTGGAATTTTAACCCAGGAAATTTAGCTCTAGAGTCTATGCTCTCAAATGCTGCCTCTGAGAATCACCAATGAACTGAATCAGCAAGCAACAAAAGCTAAAAATAAAATAGCTTATTAATTCTTGACTCTGAGTCAAATCAAAGTAAATGTGTACTCTATCAAAGAATCTGATGAAATTATTGGAAAGTCACCTGATGTAGTTGTATGCCTTTCTGAAATTTTTATCCAGAATTGCAGCAGACAGACCAAAGTATTCTAGTTCTTTGCGTTTTTGCCTGTCATCATAAAATGAATAATACTCCAATGAAGAATCTACAAGTAACTCGGCTTCTTCAAATCGGGATAGATCACATAAAGAATATATGGCCTTCAATAGAAGGTTCCACCAGTCATCTTTTGGTAAGACACTTGTGAGTACAGCAAATATTGCTAAAATGAAACCAATGAAAATCAGTTAGGACACGGTATTTCCAGAAATAGCAGTATTAGAAAGAAAAATCCACATGCTTGATTTTAAGATAAACTTAATTCAGGCTGTGGGCCTGAATTCTTGACATTAACACTCCTGACGAAAAAGAGAAGGGAACAGTTACTCGTGTACACTCCTTTAACACTATCCCCTTTTTCTCTGCCTGCTTAACAACATGCAATTGTTAATTCTCATTTTGACTTGTTCTCTATAAAGTCCAACTAACCCCATTTGCATTTCTTGGTACCAGTTAGAATATATGCTCCTCCAGAGCAGAACAAATGTCCTTTCCAAGATTGTGATCAGATAGAGGATTCTGCACATACAAAGCATCTCAATGCCATTTTCTCAGCTAATGACTTCCAACTCATAATTGAGATTAAAGTTGTTCTTGATCTTTTTCTAAACAGTTTTGTTTTCTCTGTTGTGAAATTTTTTTAACCTTCTTATCCTTCTTTCTCTGTAATAAGCTTCCCTTTTTATACCCTTAAAAGTTATTTAAACAATTTTTTCCTGTCTTTGATCCACTAATTCTCCTTGTGGGAATCTATCCTAAATAATCAAAATATGCATAAATCTATATATACAAAGATGCTTACTACATTATTTACAAAAAGCAGAAGCAATCATATACCAAAAAAATAAGGAAAGGATTAAATTATAGAATTGCTATCCAAAGGAATATTATATATTCCTAAAATACAGCTAAGACAAGAGAGCAACATGAGAAAATTTCTGTGAGAAAATGTTAAGTGAAAATATTAGAGTATACAGTTGCATGTAACATAAAAAGGCTTTAGCTCATCCACCTGGGACACCGATGGTCCCCACCATAATGAAATTAACAAATCTAACCAACAAAACCTTATGAATCTAGGAAAAACCAACAACAGATCTAAAATGAGGAATTCACTGAAACAAGCAGGATCAGATAAGAGAGAAAAAAAAACTTTAGGAAACATGTCTAAAATACATACTATAGGGGTAGAAAATGTTGAGATAAGCCCAAAATTAATGAACTGGAGAGTTGGCAGGGTTTTCAGGAATTTATATCGAGATTATAACCAGCTAAGTCCTCCTGCCTTTCTTCTGATTCTAATAATGCCATAGTGATTTAATAAATGTTTGCTAAATTCATTAACAATGAAGTCAGATTCTGCCTGACTTACATCTCTAATTTAAAGCCTAAGTCATTTTCAAAGTTCTCTGAGTAATAACCTCACCCAAACATACTTGATGCTTTTCCAAGTAAAAATAGATGCCTTTTAAAAAAGTCCTCGAACTTGAGAGTAGGTCACAGCAACTTATTTCAAAGAGTTTCTATGGCTATGAATACATTCATCAAAACTGAAACAGGGAATGGAATGTATGTAACTGAAGTAACTGGACAAATAATTGGTATTGTCATCAAATCTTCAAATTTACTTTCTTCTTAAAAGTCAAAATTAGCCAGATGTAGTGGTGCACACCTTTAATCCCAGCAGCTCAGGAGGCTGAGGCAGGAAGATCACATGTTCAAAGTCAGCTTCAGCAAATTGAGGAAATAGCAACTCAGTGAGACCCTGTCTCTAAATAAAATACAAAATAGGGCTGGGGATGTGGCCCAGTGGTCAAGTGCCCCTGAGTTCAATCCCCAGTACCCTCTAAAGAAAAAGAGAGCTAGGGATGTGGCGAGTGGGAAAGCACCACTGGGTTCAATCACCAGTACCAAAAAAAAAAAAAAAAAAAAAAAAAGTCAAAATTAAAACTTTTGCTTTTCAACAGAAAGTTGCAAGCAAATGTTTTCCTTTTAATCTTTTTAAAATTGAACTATTAGGGCTGGGGGTGTGGCTCAGTGGGAGAGTACTTGCCTAGCACATGTGAGGCACTGGGTTCCATCCCCAGCACCACATAAAAAATTGAATAAACAAAAAACAAAGGTACTGTGTCCATCTAGAACTAAAAATATTTAAAAAATAAAATATAATTGAAGTATTTACATTTAGCATTTCAACATCAAATGAGTTTATTATACCTGAGAAATTTGGTTTATTTGAAAAGGGTATATTTTCAATTAGATTACTATCAGATATTACTTCATGAATCAGTGTCAATTCCTCCAAGTTTTATATAATAAAGCAAATGAAGAAATTACCTTTTGCATCACAATTTGCTGTCTCTTGGTCATTGTTGTCTGATATTTTGTCTCTTGATACTTTAATAAGGTAGAGATGCCTTTCTCCAGATTTGGAACTAGATATCAAACAGACTTGGGCTCTATTCATAGCTACCTGAATTAAAGAAGGTAATTAGTTTTATTAGTCAATAGTTTATTTAAAAGAAAAAATGTAAGAACCACAAGTACCACAAATGGGACTGAAAGCTCCATCAGGTAAGGGAAAAAGAGGTCAAATTACTATAAAAACAACCAAACAAAAACACCCTAAAAGTAGAATAAATTGATTTATTTTTTAGATAGAAAAGAGAAGGCAATTCACATTAACTTTATAACAAGTATAGAGAGAAAGTGCATACACATGGGCATGCCATCCCTATGCAAAAACAATCAGACTCAAATAGGACATCAAGGTCTAGAAGAATTTTGGCACATAGTACTGCATATGTGGCCAATAACTGATGACACCATGGCTCTCGCTTTTCTAATTAAGTTCTAGGAAAGGCTTTATTTCACGTACTCTATGGTCAAGTTTATAATGTCAGGTAGAACTTTCAATTACACACCACTAATTTCTTAGTCTTCTGTCTATATATGACTTTCACTTTAAAATGTCTGAGTTTAAAAGAGCAAAACAATTATAAAGTGACAATATTGGTTTAAATCTAATCCCAAACATTTGAGCTGGGTGCAGTGGCACATGCCTATAATTCCAGCGATTCAAGAGGCTGAGGCAGGAGGATCACAAGTTTCAAGGCAGCCTCAGCAACTTAGTGAGGCACTAAGCACCTTAGTGAGACCCTGTCTCTAAATAAAATATAAAAAGGGCTGGGATGTGGCTCAGTGGTAAAGCACTCCTGGGTTTAATCCCCAGTACCAAAACCCATACAAACAACAAACATTTAAAAACTCATATAAAGATAATTACCAACCTTTAAAAGCATGGCTAGCATGGTTAGTAAAGTATCCACATAACCATACATTTTGCCTTGTGAAAACAATAGAGTAGAACGGTGGAGCAATAACTTCAGTTCCTAAATAAACAAACACATGATAATGAGTGACAAAATTCCTTTGCTGCAAACTGTTTTATTTACATAGGAAAGTTTTAGTTTAGAAATCAAACTGTAAGAACATTTGCTTTAAGAATGATTAATGTCTAATATTTTAGAAATTAATTTATAATATCTAATAAAAATGGATGAAATTTAAGGCTCAAAATAATTTTTTAAAAACATGAAATTCAATACCCCAAAGTAAAACTCTGGATCTAAGCTATAGAGACATCCTTAACTGAGGAGAAAGTTCTAAAATACAATCCACCAAGAAAAACTATGTTACATGTCTACCTGCTGTGCAGCATTTGCATCCTGGGCTAAAGTATCAGGATCATACATTGGTTCCAGAGCTTCCAGAGCTTTTTCAGGTCGGCCCAGCTGTTGCTGAAGGGTGGAAAGGGAAATCCTTGCATCCAAATGGAGGGGAGCCAGATCAACCACTTTGCCATAGCTTTCAGCAGCACGCTCCATATAGCCCAAGGCCTTTAGACATTCTAAGATGATGTTAAAATAAAACATACATGTTAATTACAGATTTGTAAATTGGCCAAAATTATTTTTCTGTTTTTAAAGAAAAATTACAGTAACATAAAAAATTACAAGTAAGTAATGAATGTATATTTTTTAGTACTTAAAGCAATAATTCCTTCCAATTTTTACTAATTGACCAATCTCTAAATTCAAATTCCTACAAGGATGTATTCAATGTATATATACAATTTGGTGTTTTGCTTTACTCATTTAGCATTATCCTTCAAACATTTCCCCATTTCTTCACTGGCATTTTTGAATAGTTATGTAATAGTCAGACTATTAACCATATTACTTGACATTTAGGTTATTTCCAAATTTTTATTCTTGTAATACCACTGCCAACAACTTCACGTATATAAAGCCACAGTTCATAGCTGGTAAACCAAACCAACCCACAGATATAATTATTAGGAAATAATGGTTTTTTAAGATGATTGTCTATTATTTTAAATTAGTATTTTTGTTTAAATCCAGGGTACTGGCTTCTTTTGAAAAATTTGGATTTGGCAACAGTGGGACCCCTGTTCCCATGCTGAGAAACAGCCCTTAGCACTCTCTAGTTCTCACTCCTCCTTAACTACTCTCACTTGCCCACTTCACTTACTTTTGTTACTCCTGAGTTTTGTGATCCCTAATATCAACAACCTTCCCTCACTTCACTCAGTTATCTCCATAGGATAATTCTCAGACCTGAGATTATTGAACTCTATTCCTCAAACTATGCCCATTCAACCACTAAGTCCTATCATATGAACTTGAAAATGGGTCTCTGTGAGCATTTCTTCTTTCCATCCTAATAGCCATAACACTAATCTAGGCCCTTTTCATCTCTTTCTTTTTTTACGGCAGTGAAATCCTAAATGTTTTTGTCTCTGTTTTCTCAAATCTCCCTGGACCATTAACTTTAGGTTAAATTTTAAAAATAAGTTAGAATACTAATATGAATGGTTTGTCACAATGGAATTTCTAAACTTTTTCAATTTTACAGATGTTTTATGTTATACTACAAGAATTAAATTCCTCGGATTTTTCTTGGTTTTTAGATGACTCTGAGGTTTTACCATATATTCACCTCCAGTTGCATGCGCTTAAAATGGAAATAGTACTTGTCAGTATCACAATTACAATGAAGTAGGAATGTTTAAAGTATTTACTATTAGTAATAGGAGTAGTTTCAATATTAAAGCCTTAGGTGATTAAAAAAAAGCAAAAAAAAAATTTTCTGTTGTCTTTAAAATTCAAATCTCATAAAGATAACTTCTTATGATGGTATTACATTTCTATCCAGGTTCACTCAAACAGAAAAACATTCCGGTTTTGGTGTTTTGTTTTGTTTTGTTTTGTTTTGTTTGATACCAGGGATTGAACCCAGGGGCGCTTAACCACTGAGCTACATTCCAAGCCTGTTTTTTTATTTTAAGACAGGGCCTTGTTAAGTTGCTGAGGTTGGCTTTGAACTGGTGATCCTCCTGCCTCAGCCTCTGGAGCCACTGGGATTACAGGCATGTGCCACCAAGACTAGCTGGAAAAGCATTATCTTAAGTACTCTCTTTCCCAGTTCCTGTCTGTGATATGAGTGACCTACTGTCTTAAATGCCAATCAGTTCTTCTCTAGTTAGAGAACTTTCTATATTTCTCATGTAATATCTTAGAGTCATTAGAACTTTCTACCATCATGCAATATTTTAAACCAAAAGGATTCTATTTTTAATGCATCTTCTATGTTAACCATAAGAAATCCAGTTAGAATGTGTTTGCTTTCATATATTTTTCCAAGATATTTAGCTGTGTTCTGAAGCTGTTTTTTTCTACCCTAATTGACTTATTTCAGATTAAAGGAAATGAGTGATAAAATTTAATCTTAAAGATGTGTGGCTCAAAGAGCACTGAAAAATACATTAAATATTTTCTCTCAAAATAACATTAAGTATACATCTGTAAAAATTCTTCAAAAATTAGATTTTATCCCAAGTCTGATAATGCATTACCACAAACCAAAGTATATGGGTAAGACAGGTAGGAGATAGACACTTAAGGGACATGTTAGTCCTTCTCTGTTACCAATAAGTAATTGTTTCTCCAGAGCATTAGTGAGGGGGAAATCACTTAGTAGTCAGACAATTTAATAAATTCCAATCTTCATAAAACCACCCTGACCTGGGCAAAGTGGCACGCATAATAATGCCAGCTACTCAGGAGTCTGATGTAGGAAGAAGGCAATTTAGACCATCTTTTAAAGTAAAATTTTAGAAAATAAAAAAGGGTTGGAGATATAACTCAGTGGTAGTATATGTGGGGCCCTAGGTTTAATCTCCAGTATTGAAAAACAAACAAAAAATTTTCTGTACCAGAAATACTTCCACTAAGACACTAATACAATTATTACCATCTTGGAATAATAAGTTTTTGTCTGCTTATATGATTAAAACTCTTCCCTCCCACTAAAAATGTATTACCTGCATGCCGAAGCCAAACCACTGCAAGGTTGTATCTTTCAGAGCAAACTAATGCACTGAGGAGGGGAAGTGCAGAATTATATTCACCAACATCCAGAAAAGCTTCAGCAACATCTAGATATAGGTCTCCCATATCTTCAGGATTCTGTTCCACTAGTGTTGTCAAGAGAGGCTAGACCCCAAATAAAAGCCTGAAGTTATCAAACATTCATTACAAGCGTGCACATCTATGTATAGTTCTCATTTTAATATATGTCAGTTATATGAAACAAGCTGAAAGGAGCAAGGCTTAATGAAAACAGCTTAAATGAACATTTTTCTATTTATCTTTGTGGAAAGGAACTCATATGTCTATCATTCACTCATTCAAAACATTATATGGACCTGTTAAAAGGCAGGCAACTGGAGGAACTAGGACCACTCTGCTCTGCTGAGCTCTTTCTCTAATAAGCCAAGCACACCCGTGCCTTGTCATCCCTGTGTTTTCTGATGTGATTGGAAAGTGATTTCCTTAGATATCCCCAGGTTTACTTCCTCACTTCTTTTGGGACTTATTCAAATGTCACAGAGGATGCCTTTCCTGACTCCCATTTGTGAGCTTTCCTACCCCCAAAATTCCCCAATATTTTTCTTCCTTATTTTTCTCCAGAACATTTATCACCAACCAACATCTGATATATTTTGTGAATTTATTTTACTTTTGTATCTAATCCCATTAGAATAAAAAACTCATGATGGTAGGGATTTGTGTATTTTACTCAATACCCCATCCTGGAGTCAATAAAGTAGAGGCCCAATACATTTTTTGTTCAATGAAAATACTTGGTCCAAAGTCAGCAAAAGAAAATAGGTGTCAGAATTATTATCAATTGAATAAAGACCCAATCTCAATTTTTGATCTTTGGATTGTTCTCATTTTAAAGGAAAACAAATTATTACAGGCCCAATTCCAAAATACTTTTAGCTTGTCTTAGACATTCATACAAAAGTAATTTGATGACTATTGTGACCTCTTCAGTTAAAAACTGTGAAAATTCAGGGTCAAGTTACAATTTTTGTCATCCAGAAAAAACTATGGCTTTGATCAGAAGCATCTCAAGTGCACATCTTAATGTTACTTACGTTAAGTGGTTCAAGGATGTTGAGATGTACAAGGCAAACCATCAACTTCACCATGATATCTATTGGCACGCCATCAGGTATAGAGCAGGTAACATTCTCACCAGCTGAGAAATCATCAGACAAAAAGCAGTTCTTATATGCAAGCTCAGAATTGTGGGGCAAATGAAGCAAACTCTGTTTTGTACATAATATCTCATTTACTTTATTCAAATAAAATGATTCCACAGTCAATTCTAATTTTGGCCAACTCTGGTATTGGATTCCTACATCTCCTTCAGTCTGTCCCTTTTGTTTGCATTCATCCTTCTTATTCTTTTCCTAGTATCTACTTATCCAAAACAAACTCCCATACTTTCTATCAAAACTACAGAGAACTACAAAGAAGGAAAAAAAATGATCAGGTTATACGACATCTCTTTAGTCTTCATTACAATGAGATTAAGAAAAGGGTAAAATACAGTTTATGTTGCAAGCAGACAGGCAAAGGTGTGTTTCCTTCATATTGCAAAATAAAGCCCTGAAGTTAACTGCGTCGCGGAATAAACAAAGGGGGATGGTAGGTAAAACAACACTTTTTTCTAAAACTTCATTACAGAACAACAATTTTTAAAACCCTGAGAAAGAAATTTTGATACACATTTAAAATACTTTTTATTACCCAAAAAAACTGGATTAGTAAAATACAAAGAAGTATATGTTTCCATTTTAGAAAATCCTAACGTATAGGACATCAGTGATATAAAGTGGTAGAATAATAATTACTTTTAAAATAAAATAATTTTCATGTTTTACAGAACTTGTCATAAGTTATAGTGCTGCTGAAAGTTACCAAGTCATAGAAGAATTTGGACAAGTTTAATTAAGAGACTTTTTATCATTGAACTTCAAGGTAGTAACTGGTATCAAAAACCCAGCTTATTGCCAGGCATGGAGGCACACACCTGTAATTCCAGTGGTTTGGAACGCTAAGGAAGAAGGATCACAAATTCAAGGCCAGTCCCAGCAACTTATAAAGACCTTATCTTCAAATAAAAAATAAAAAGGCTGGGGAAGTAGCTCAGTAGTAAAGCACTCTTGGGTTCACTCTTTAGTACCATCCTGGCTCCTGGGACCCGGTGTGTGAGGGGAGAATCAGTTTGTTTATTCTGCTCAATAAGAAAGCAGAATTTACCTACCATGGAAATTTATTCACCCTAGACCATACATAAACTCCATTAGGATAAGAAAAGAACAGGTCCGACTGACTCAGGGCTATATCTATAGCATATTTCTTCAGTAAATAGTAGTTATAGGCACTCATCCAAATAAGGATTAAGAAATGCAATTATTTTATTAAGCATTTTGGCTTTACTAAAATGGGATTCTATTTATATATGGATTCTATATTCCAAACTATCATTTTGATTTGCTTTCTAGAAATACTTGCCTCAGTATGAATGTTTGTGTTCCCCTAAAATTTATTTGTTGAATCTGAACCAAGTGATGATATTAAGAGGTGGGGTCCTGGGCCATGATTAGGTCTTAGGGCTCTGCTCTCATGAATAGGATTCATATCCTTAAAAAGAAGCCTGAAGTAGTTTGTTCAGTCCTTTTGTCATTTGAGGACATAGCAAGACCCATACAAGTGCCAAGGATGAGGAAAAAGCCCTCACCAGATACCAAATCTGCTTGTGCCTTGACCTTGGATGTCCCAGCCTCCAGAACTGTAGTAAATTTCTGTTGTCTATAAATCACCCAGTATTTTGTCATAGCAGCCCAAAGGAACTGTATTTGGGGTATTTTCAATGAAATACACCCATTACACAGACAATCTATACAGATCAATAAATCAAAACCCTTTAAGATCAAATCACAAAGTAAAAGTCAACTTTATGTTGAGCACAAGATGCATATCTAGAATCAACAGATTCTGAATGGCTGAAAATAACATGCAAACAAAAAGGAGAGGTCATAATCTCAATATCAGACAAGGTAAAATTCAGGTAAACTGTCAAAAAGTCAAGGACACTTTATAAAACTACAAGGCAATGCTACTTGAGGTGTAGTCTAAGACCTGTGCCAGTTCATAAACTTTAACCAATTCAATCAGATAAGTACAGAAACTGCAAGCAATTAGACACTCAGTAATTTGGCAATGGTAAGGAGCATATATATTTAGATTCCCTACAGTTTATATAATACATTATTAACTAACACATAATAGCCCTATCTTTTAAAAAGCTGATGTTGGTCACTGACAATTAGTCTTCTGAATTCCCTTTAGATCTTTCACATTTAGAAGAATTAAGAAATCCAAGTATCAATAGCAACACAATCTACCATTTCTAGTATCAATCTACCATTTTCAAGTATCAATAGCAACACAATCTACCAATCTAACATTTGAAAATGTTCTCACTTTCAAAAATGCCTATAGAAAATAATCTTTGCTTCCATTGTGTTTCAACCTTCTGATCTCCTATTCTCCTATGTATTTTTTGTAGCTATTTTATCAATTCTAAGATGCTATTAGATTTCAGATGCACCATTATTTTATACACAGATCTCAAATTACAATGAGATTATGTCCCAAAAAAAACCATCTAAGTTGAAAATATCTTCAATCAAAAAAATGCATTTAATATAACTAACCCATAACTAACCCATAACTAACAACATAATTTAACAATAATCCACTGTAGGATATCAGTTTTTTACCCTCATGATCTATGACTGATGGAACTATGGCCTGCTGCTCTTACCTGGCATCAGGAGAAACTCTGATACTGCCTAATGCTAACCTATAAAAAGACCAAAATTCAAGATTCACCTTGCCTAGCATGTGCAAGGCCCTGAGTTTTATCCCTAGGACCACAAGAAAAAAAGAATTCAAAGTGTAGTTTCTACCAAACATGTATTGCTTTCATACTATGGTAACTATTATAAATTTGCAAAAATTGTGAATCAGGGTTCAACTGTTCATTTTGTTTGTTTGTTTGTTATCAGGGACTGATTCCAGGGGTGCTTAACCATTGAGGGCTACATTCCCAGCCCTTTTTATTTTTTATTTTGAGACAGAGTCTTGCTAAGTTGTTTAGGGCCTTGCTAAATTGCTAAGACTGGTTTTGAACTTATGATTCTCCTGCCTCAGCCTCCTGAGTTCCTGGGATTACAGTCGTGCACAACTTGCCCAACCAGGGACCAACTGTTCTAAGAAAGAAAAATACCACTACTTAAAACTCTACCATGTCGGTGATTTATGTTAAGGTGTTTCCTGATTCCAGACATGCTAAATCATTAAGAAAGTAAAGGAGAAAAGAAGGAAAATAGAATCAGTGAAACATAGTATAATATATTAAATGATAAAATGGCTCATTATATTGATAATTAAAACTTTAATATTTTTTCAAAATGACAAAAAATTTTAAACACAAATACAATTTTTAGGAGAAAAATGTTAAACAGAAATTATGGTTGTAAAATAACTTATTCAGCCTCAATTCTAACCTATCCCAGCTCCAAAAAAGTATTAAAACAGAGTCCTTCAGAGGCCCTAAACTCATGCTTTCATACCACAATTTCTTTTTTTTGTTGTTTTTTGTTTTTGTTTTGTTTTGTTTTGTTTTTATTCATTTAATTTTGATCCATTGAACACAGCTATTGTTTCCCTGGTTGTACACAAAGTAGAGTCACACCATCTGTGCATTCATACATTTACACAGGGCAATGATGTCTGTTTCATTCTGTTATTATTCTTACCCCCCGCCCCCCGACCTCAACCCCACCCTTCCCTTCCCTCTATGCTATGTATCCTTCCTCCATTCTTGCCTCCCTTCCACCCCGCATTATACATCATCATTCACTTATCAGAGAGATCATTTGGCCTTTGGATTTTTGGGATTGGCTAATCTCACTTAGCATGACAGTCTCCAACATCATCCATTTACCTGCAAATGCCATATTTTATTCTTCTTTATGGCTGAGTAATATAACCATTATGTATATACACCAGTTTCTTTAGCCATTCATCTACTGAAGGGCATCTAGGTTGATTCCATAATCTAGCTATTGTGAATTGAGCAGCTATGAACATTGAGGTGGCTGCATCACTGTAGTAATCTGATTTTAAGTTCTTTGGGTATAGGACAAGGAGTGGGATAGCTGGGTCAAATGGTGGATCCATTCCAAGTTTTCTAAGGAATCTCCACACTGCTTTCCAGAGTGGCTGCACCAACTTGCACTCCCACCAGCAATGTATGAGTGTACCCTTTTCCCCACATCCTCGTCAACACCTGGTGTTGCCTGTATTCTTAATAAAAGACATTCTAATTGGGGTAAGATGAAATCTTAAGGTGGTTTTGATTTGCATTTCTCTTCTAACTAGGGATGTTGAACATTTTTTCATAAATCTATTGATTGCTTGTAAATCTTCTTCTGTAAAGTGTCTGTTTCCACAATTTCTACTCCTTACTCCACTCATTCATATCATTCTAACCACTCAAGAAGCCCAACCAAAGGGTGCTGTCTGATCCTACCCAGGCCAAGCAATGCTCCCAAATGCTGTGACTTAGTTTGGAACTCCCTTCCCCATGAGTGTCTGCTTAAACTGTACCTCCGTAAACATCCTCTGATCTGCAATACACTAACTTCCTCTCTTTTCCCATTTTTCCACAGAAATCATCAGATAATTCCTCCTATTTTGATTAAATTATAGGCACTTATTTTGAGCCCTTCCTCCCCTCCCTACTTCCTTGAGGGCAGGAAATGTCATATACACGGATGCATTCTCCATACCCAGCATAGTCACTTAAAAGAAACTTATTGAACTGGGATTCCTTTCCCCAACAACTTCCCACTTGAACATTTATCTGTCCATATCTCATCTTGGACCTTGCTCTCTATGAATTAGCAAACTGATTTGTGAAGTGAATTACTACTTGCTATAAAGATAGATCATATTTTCAAAAAAATTTTTTAAGTAATTATGACTTAACCCAAAGGACTACAACATGATGTAGACAACAGGCCAGGGAGGGAACTACTCTGAAGCAGGTAGTACTCAGTATCAACTCATTTCCCCCAATTTCATCAAAATCCTTAGAAGTGAGGAATGCAAAATACAACACAGGAAATATCTTCCAAGAACAGAGATGTCTACTCTGCCCATAAAGAAGACCAATTTAGTTATAACCTCACATAGGCTCTTACATGTTAATATTTTCACAGAATGATCAATGGGAAACAGCAGGGATGAGAGAAAGAGATAACAGAGACCCTGCAAGCCATACTTCCAGAACAACTGTCTAACCAGGTCTCTCATTACATACAAAAAATACAAAAACACAGAGTATCATTAGCTTCTACTTTTCATGTGAATACTTAAGTTTTAAGTGGAATTTTTAACAGTACAGCATTTAAGTCCTTTTTGAAAAGTAAATCACTATAGATCTAAAGGTTTTTAATAAGCTGTTCAGCAATTCAGTCTTTTATCCTACAAGAATGAATAGAAGAGACCCTGGGTCACCATAGAAACAAAAAGTTGTACCCCATTTGTGTACAATCAATCAAAATAGTCTGTAAAAATAAAAATAAATAAAATTTTTAAAAAAAGAGAGAGACCCTGGGTCATTGAGAAATGCCATTTTATCAATGGCATTTTACTAATGCTTTTATTTTTATCAAAAAATAAATGGAATAGAAACATTTTTTAAATGACTATTTATAAACCAATACTCACAAGAAAAAGATATAAATCTTCAGAGGAAAAATTGCTTCTTGGGAATACTTGCTATGAGAACATTAACTACCAATTCAAAATACCATAGTATGAGCAAGACAGAATTATGTACACTCTTATACAAGGTAAACTACAACCTTTATTTTCTTCTGAAGTGCCCTCTTCTGAAGTTTTCTTTTCTAACACAATTCCAGAAAAATCTGTAATTACCTAAAAGAATGGGGAAAAAAAAGACAAGGAAATAACATAAATGAAAAATCTTTCCATAATGCAAAGACTGGTACAGTTACTTAAAATAATCCTTGAAACATGAAAATGAGATGTAAAAAGGAAAAGAAAGTCTTTTTATAATAAGAAACCCTAGCTGGGATACATTAATATTTTTGTACATTAACTAAAACTAAAGAGAGAAAATAACTCAGCAGCAAACCAACCTACTTTCCTTAACAGCTAAAGAACTGAATGAATCATAATAATCAGTCTGAGTTCTGCCACCAGGAAGTGCAGAACACTTGGCACCTATGATAATGGCAACATCATTTATCATATGATAACTACATTTTACATTTCCTACAGAATTACTACAGAATCTAAAAATCTATTGTTTCCAGAGAGACATTAAATATACAGTTTAATATATAATTAAAACAAGAAGCTGCCAATTTTTAAGAGCTTCTGGAATACAGAGAAAACACAAACACTCCTACCTCCAAGGCTTTGTCATATTGCTTGTTAGAAATATACAGTTCGGCTGCTATGTTAACATCTTCCATAGAGACTAGACCCTGGTGTTTTGAGAAAGCTTCTTCAATTATATTAATAGCTGAAGTACCATCATTGGCTTCATAGTAACTCCTAAAAAAATGAGACAAAACGAATGAATACTTAATTATGATTATAAAAATCAGTTCCTGGCTGAGCCCTTCTAATTAACTATGATTTCATTTTCTTAGAATTTGAGAGGAGAAAACATTTTCTTTTCTAAAATCATAACATTCTGGCTCTATGAACAACACGATGATGACAAAAGTGGCAAGAAAGAGTCAAAAAAGATTGGTATGATGTGAAAGGTATGTTCATATATTCAGTGTAAGAACTACTGGGATTCTCAGGGTACAACTCAGTGGTAGAGTTCTTGCTTCACAAGCACAAGCCCCTGGGTTTGATCTCCAGCACCACACACCCACACACACAAAAAAAAAACATTGGGAAAGCACTAGTCCCAAGGGCCAAAGTTACCCCAATTGCATCTGATGAACCCAAGGATTGTGTGAAGTGAGGCTTGCTGATGTGCAGAATGATGAAATTGCATTTAGAAAATTCAAACTGATTACTGAGGATGTTCAGTGCAAAACCTGTCTAACTTCCATGGCATGGATCTTACCAATAACAAAATGGGTTCCCTAATCAAAAAATGGCAGATCACGACTGAAGCTCATTGTTGATGTTGAGACTACTGATGGTTACTGGCTTTATCTGGTCTGTGTTGGTTTTACTAAAAAACACAACAATCATTGTTGGAAGCTGTGTATGAATTATGGATTTGTATGAGACATCATAAGGCAGGGAGGCTGCTTTTCTGGGAACTCCTGGGTGGAATTTCCCAGTTCAAGAAAGCCCAGATCATTCTGGCACACAGCCTTAGCTCACAGCCCTGGGTTCAAATGCAGTTACCTGGACATGGGTGCAAACTGCCAAGCCCCAAACAACTTGTTTTCCCCATTTTTACCCTATTTTCCTGAAAAAGCTCCTCATTGAATCCTTGGTGTATTTCACTATAAATAAAGCATTTGAGGGATTTTCCCTTTGTTAGGATGAGATCCATCAGGTCTCTTCCACCATCATGCCCCTGTTTTGAATAGTTTCTCATCTTTTGTGTTTATTTCTTAATATTACTTTTCTCGCTTTTATTTCCAGCTGGCCCATACCTTCAATGGTTACCTACTCCCTCCCCATGCAGGCTGTGGATGAGAAATCATGAAAGACCTCTTACGCTCAGTACCTAAAGATATGCCAAATCTGGAAAAAGTTGATGGAAATCATGACCCAAAAGATGCAGACAAATCACTTGAAAGAAGGGGTCAATAAACTGATTCATCATTACAAAAGACAGAATATGGTTTGTCAATCTATTTATACTCTTCATGATGTCTTCATTGGAAAAGCAGAAGTGCAGCAGACGTGGCAGTGCACACCCATAATCCCAGAAACTCAGGAGGCAAAGGCAGAAGGATCATAAGTTTGAGGCCAGCTTCAGCAGTTTAGCAAAGTCCTAAGCAATTTAGTGAGACCCTGTCTCAAAATTTTAAAAAATGGTGGGGGGGATCTGGGGATGTGGCACAGTAGTTAAGTACCCCTAGGTTCAATCCCCAGTACCGAAAGTAAAATAAGAAAAGAAAGAAACAACAAGTAGAAGTGCTGAAGAAGCCCAAGTTTGAACTGGGGAAACTGATGGAGTTTCATTATGAAGGTAATTCTGGAAAAGCAACGAGAGTAAGACCAGTGCTAAAATTGAACAAGCTCACAGATATGAACCACCAGACCAAGAATCTATTTAAAATTCAGATTTTTAAATACTGACAAAAAGTCTTATTTATGGAAAAAAAAAAATAACCAAAGCCAATCCAGAGAAAAATGTGCAGTGTCACAATATATAACAATGTCCTAATTTCAAGTATTTCCCCTAATTTCTCACTTTTCAAATTTCCTATTATTCCTGCTCATTCCCTCGGTAATCCAATACCAAGAACACTTAATGGATCCACAAAGCATTGATCTTACCACTTATTCACTGTTCTCTATGCCCTTCTTGTCCTCATTTTTTTTTCCTTTTTGGTAGTACAACATTATAATTACTTCCTTGCACAGACCCTCAGTTCTCTTGCCCTGCCTCTCCCTTTATCAAAATCACTTGATAAAACCCCACTACAGTTAAATAAATTCATCTATGCCTATCTTTACCACCACCTGCCCAGCTAACATACCAACTAGTTCCACTCTAAATTAATGATCCTAGCCTCAAGAGCACCTACTGTACTGATAAGTAATAGTTACCTAGTCCAGTATTTCTCAAATTTGAAAGTACATAAAATCAACTGGGGATCTTTAAAAGGGCACATTCTGATCCAGTGGAGCCAGAGCAGAGCTAAGATCCTGCAATTCTGACAAACTCCCTGGTAATACTAATGCTGCCAGTCTGTGGGGTAGGTAAGGTTCTATTAAATACTTAGCTGTTTGTTCTGTACTGAAATGTAAGCTCTGCAGGGCAGGGGACTTCTAAAATTTGTTCAATAATGGATATTCTGGTTCCTTATACAGTGCTGAGCACATAAGATATTGTCAATATATATCTCTGGAGGGAAAGTGGGAATCAAAGGGAAAGCCTAATCAATCCGATTGTTATAGTAACAAAATTCCATGTAAAAAAATGCCCCGAGTGGTGGCAAAACTGGACACTGCCACTGTTCCCCAACAAAAATATATATAACACAAGTGAAAAACAAATTTACTACCACAGGCCACCTAATGATTCTTAAAGTAGAATCCTACTAGACTAACCACCAAAAGCTAGAGGTTTATTAGCAGATAACCTGGGAACACCCTCAATATTCATGGTATGCCATCAGGGATCAACTTGGGATTACTGTGCCTCATCAAATTTCCTAAAAATACTACTTGTATTCCTATATAATCCATTCCTTGGAGGGTAAGCAATAATTTCACAACCAAGCATCACTACAATAAAAGTCATAAAAATAATGGAGTTAACATTACCGTACCCAGATCAAGATGATTAATCCTACGCTGAAATACTATATAGTAGATACCCACAAGAATAGAAAGCACACCACAAGCATTATTAAGCCAAAACGTTACCCACTTTGTTTGGCTACACAGCATATCAGAGAAGTAAATGCAGTATGGCATACTTTAGAATAAAGTATAACACCATAGTAACATACACCAACTATAAAGGAAATGTTTTAATCTTAAAATATTATTTTAGTACTGACACAAAATAAAGTGATTGTAGACGATCCCCGATCACAAACATTAATTGGCACATTTGCAATAAAAAATTTTTAAAAAAATACTACAGATATATACAACTTCAACTAAGTTGTGGAATCCTGGAAACCTATCATCTTTCAACATGTGCTTTGTATTTAAGCTTCTGTAACTGGAAATATAATCTTATATACGAAATTTTCTAAATCATCAGTGGAAACAGAAAAGTATTTTTAAAAAACCCCACTTCCGTATTTAGGCACAATATAAAATATAAAAGGCAAAAACATGTCCTTGAACCTCAATGAAAAGTATATTCTACTTCAAATATATTCTTTGATTTACAAAATCAGATGATTTAATAAAAGTACCCATATATACTTCATTCCAAACTTACTTTGCCATATCTCTAGCCAACTGCATAAAACGTTCTCCATCAGATGGAGACAAAAGGTTTAAAATACGCCTATAGCCATCCATAGCCATTTTATGATCACCCATCTGTTCATAGAGGCTTGATCTCTCCCAGAGATAACGGACATTAGTAGGTTCATATTTAAGAGCTAGAAAAAAAGAAATAGTAATTACATATTTACCACAAGAAGAGATGCTAAATACCTGGGTATGATCCATAATCTTCTCAGAAATTTAATAAACATTTTACTTCTGCAATGGTAACAAGAGAGTTATTCTGGAATAAATCTATCTTCATAGGAACACGACTAAGTTTTGATCTAAGACTAACTAAAACCTGAATCTCCATATTATCTCATTTGGTTACTCTAGTGTGATATTATTAATTCTCAAGGATGTTAATTCTCTAAAACCAACACTGACCTCAGTGGGAAACTGAAAGTACTAATCATCTATCAACTTTTGTGCTATCTTAGCTCACAATGTATATAAAGGCGAACAGAGGGATCCCAAATACTTTCTCTGGCATAACCGAATAGGAAAAATAAATACATTTCAGCCAACATCTTAGCCCAGAGTAGCAAGTGTAATTACCAAACAACCTATTACAGAACATCTAATTAAAGTGAGAAAAATGGTTTAATTACCTTTTGTATAGCAAAAAATTGCCTGCTTAATATTGTCTTGTTCCAGAGACATTTCTGCCAGTCTAACCCATTCTTCTGTGTCACTAGGATTTAAATGTGCAGCAATCAACTCAAATTGCAATGACTTCTCCATGTCACCTTGATCCTCATATATCATCGCAAGAGTAGAGAATGGCTCATAAGCCAGAGGAGCTATAATGAATTAGAAAAATACATTCCACTGACTGAGGGAAGCTGCATGAGCTGATTTTGATACCATGGTTCAAACTGTGAATTGTTTTAGTATAACCTCTAAATCATTCTAGCAGAATTATACAAACTATTTAATGGAATTTAGAATAAACACTAAATTACATTTGCTGTTTTTCATACGTGTTTAGCATTGTTCAAGCATTGTTTAAACAAAATATAACATGAAAAACCCTATCCTCTACCGCATCTTCTTTATGAAAAATCCTCCTTCACTAAGGCAAAGTATGGTTCGATAACGTGGTAAGTTCATCCCAATAACCATTAGCCATGTCATGGAAGGAATTTTCATGATCCAGCTCTCCCACCAAAGAGTATGGGATGAACTCACAGAGGACACCTTAGAAGCATCTGACCCCAGGAAATCAAAGTGACTGACTAATCTACATTTCTGAAATACTATTTCCAAAATGAAGTTCAAAGACTAACTGAGGATTAAAGTCAAAAATTAATACTGGGAATACAGCTCAGTGGTAGAGCATGTATGAGGCCCTGGGTGTTGAATCCGCAGCACTGAAGACAAATAACAATAATAATAAAAAAATTCAATAATAAACAATTATAAACTGAAATAAAAGAATAGATAATAATAGAAAGTAGAAACCAAATGAAATTTTCTAAAGAAATAGTTTGGTTAATCTTACTTCTGAAATAACAACAAAAGTAGTGGCCTCAAATTACCCTAACAAATAATCTAAGAAATTATAACATCTAAACATCTAATTAAAAGGAAATGCAAAAATCGTGAAAAGGCAAATTAAAATTTCATTGTTTCAGAACTACCCAAACCAATCTGCAGAGCATCAACTGGCAACAGTCAACAAAGCAAAATAAATAAATAAAAGTAGTTAACAAATATCACTTTTGAAGATACCCTGCAATATGCCCAAGATATGCCATTTAGTCAAGAAATGAGAGGACAAGTTTAAATTGCATCTTTACCAAAAAATAGGTTAAAATAATTTAGCACTGCCTGATCTGGAATATGGAAGGAAAAAACCCACTCTTTTTTCCTTCTATATTCATAATGTGTCTGCCATTTCAAAACAGGGCTGGGGGTATAGCTCAGTGTTAGAGTGCTTACATAGTATGTGTAATTCCCAGCACCACAAAAAAATAAAATTAAAAAAAAAATAACAGTACAAGTCTAAAACCCCTAAAATAAAAAATTAAACAAAAAGGAGCCTTGCAAGAGTTCAATAAGTATTAATGATATCTCACCTATGATCATTTTCTGAGTAATAATGTGAAGTGAATGTGGCAAATTACTGTTACCACAATCACCTCTAAGCTTCTGAATATATTAGCAAATAGTGGAGTGAAATGCTCCCCCATTTGTTTTAAAAACAAGACTAATAAACTGCTATAATCAATAAATTCCCCACAAAAAACACCTTGTCTTATGATTTCCATGCACATCAATATTGCTTCTTCACGTTCTCCTCGAGCAAAGCGAATATTGGCTTCACCCATGAGACCTCTCAAAGCTCTGGGAAGTTTACTCCGAGGTCTCTTTTCCTGTATGGAAGAAAAATGACACCTAAATTAAAATACGGTAAAGTATTAGATTTCAATTCCAATGACATTAGTAAATACATAACATCAAGAAACTGAAAGTTCTTCCCTTTAAAACTTTTTAATCTTCTAAATTCAGAACTAAGGACTAAATGGTTGCAACTCTGACTCTAGCCTTAAAGTCTACACTGCAGTAAAAAAATCTAAAACTCAATTGCAAGAATTATTCTATGATATTCTCCAAAGAGGAGCACTGAAGAAAATAAATAATAAAAAACAAACAAAAAAAACTTTCTACAGTAGAAAAGTTCAAAACAAGTAAAATATATAATAAGCAAAAATCGAAGTGTTCAGGATATTACCAATCACCTATTAGAACAACAAATTATTATGCTGCAGAATATTATGATATACTCTACTAGTGATCCTCCTTCAGGTTAGGGATGTAGCTCAGTGGTACAGAACTTGTCTAGCATGTGTGATGCCCTGGGTTTAATCATCAGTAACACACATACACACAAAAAACAATCCTCCTTTCAAATTTATCCATTCAGAATGAAGTTGGTTTAAAAAAATATTGGGATGCACTACAGACCTTCTAATCGCAATATTATAGTACATTTGGACAAATCTGATAACTAAGATTTTACATTAAAATTCTCTTAAAAGAAAACATAAGAAATAACAGCAATTATTTCCCAGTATTTCCTTTCTTATTGTTTGAACTGTTTTCCAAGTATAAAACTTTCTTTTCAATGCCTATGTCAATTTCTTACACTCTATAAATGTAAGTAATTTACTTTCATCATTTTCTTGGTTTCACGGTTAAGAACCATCTCCAATACAAATACATCGCCTGCAGTTGGTTGCTCAGGTGTTTCCTCCTCTTCCTCCTCTTCCTCTTCTTCCTCCTCATCATCTTCAGTCTCTCCAAGCATGGAAGCAAAGACCTTATGAACTGACTTACTCACTCCATCTGATGTTTCTCCTACAGAAAGAGACATTAAGATTGTGGGTAGGGGGATAAAACCTTTGGAACACTCAGTTGTTGAAAGGAAAAAGTATTTTCTGGTTTTATGGAACATAATTTTCTGACCCCAGCAACATCACACTTAAAAGTAAATAATAGTAATTACTATTTAGTAATAGTAAATTAACATCCCCTAAAAACAACCCAAAGAAAGCTGTCACAAAGCCATGCTTTCTGCTCTTTAAGAAAGCCAATTCCTCCTTTATGGCTCATCTGGACATATGTAGGCAAAATTTGGTGGAAAAATCAGAAACATACAATGTTAAAAAGCAAAGAGGGAAAAAGATGCTTTTATTTGTAAGTCATAGACCTAAGAACTAAATAAGCACATGGTAGAACCCACATGGTATAGCACAACAGGCAGATGTGAGAGTTACACAGCCAAGCTGCCTGGTTTCAAACTCTATCTCCATCTATCAAGAGCTGTATAAACTTGAACAACTGAGGCTCGCTATAAGTGCTTAGAATAGTCCTACATACAGTAAAACCTCACAGAATGCTGCTATTAGTATTAAAAGAGCATTATTATTTCAGAAACAAAATCAACCTGACATACTTCATCTGTATGTAGTATTAGGATACTACTATAGTAGAATGATTTTTATATGTTCATAATAACCTTAAAAATGATGAAGAAAAGGGTAAGTTCAGAAGTCGCTTTTCTGTTAAATAAAGCAGAGACATGGAACACATTTTAAAAAAATTCCAATATAATAGTTAAAATTTTAAATACTGTATTCAAAAACCCTTAAGCCTGTTCAGTTATACAAAACACTTCAAACCCCAAAGGTATTGAATAAATGACATAGTTAATGTTTAAGAAAGAACAGACTTTAAAAGCCACATGTTCTGAATAACAAACAAGTAATAATTATTAGGAGTCATAACCATCATATTCAAGAATTTTGAATATCCAAAACAAAGATGAAAAGAAAGGTATAAAATTCATCATAAGAACAATACAAAAATAATAGAAGAAAAAAAGAAAAATCATATGATCATCCTGATATAAAGAATAATCTGCTAAAATCCAACATTCATTATTAATAAAAATTCTTAGTCAACTAGAAATGAAAGGGATGACCTTTACTTTGATGAAAAGTATCTACTGGCCAGTCACGGTGGCACATGCTGACTGGAGGATGGCAAGTTCCAGGCCAGTCTAGGCAACTTAGCAAGACCCTGCCTCAAAATAAAAACAAAAAGGGCTGGGAATGTAGCTCAGCAGTACAGAGCCCCTGGGTTCACTCCCCAATACTGGGGGGAAAAATAATCTTAAAACACTTTTCACAAACAGTTTATGGTGAAATATTGAAAGTTACTGAGTTTGAGACAAAGATTCCTGTTGGTACCACTTCCATTCAACATTTTACTCATCTTACTGGATGTCCTAACCAAGTAAAAAAATTAGAGCAAAAGATGGCAAGGAAGAAATAAAATTATCATACTATCATTACAAATGACATGATCATATATAGGTGATCCAAAAGAATCTAAATACAAACTGTGAAAATACATTAATTTGACAAGGTTGTTGGATACAAGGTCAGTATATAGAAACTGTAGTTTTAAATATCAGCAATGATGAATTGAATATGAAATTAACAGATCCTATCTGTGTGGTATGTAGGAAAGGAACTCCAGAGCAAGAATTTAGTCATGATATTCAGCAATGTCCAGGGAGAAGAAGAAATGATCCTAAAGACCATATGTTTCAATCAGTAGTTTTTGCCAAACCTTGTTCAAAAGCAACCCCTTCCATTCTGAAAACATGCTCACACTTACCAAGAGTCTTCAAAGGGTTCTGGGACAATTTCTTTTTAGGAACAGGGAAACTTTATCTTTAAAAACTGAAGGTATTACTTTAGATGAGGCCAGCCAGATCTTGCCTCTCTGCTCATAAAGAGCTAGAACTGGACTCAGCAGACCACTTTTTCTTTTTTTCTTTTTTCTTTTTTTTTTTTCCAAAAGGAAAAAGGAGCTGGCCTGATGTCCAGCTCTTGGGGCCAACTTTAGGCAATAAGACTGACAAGCACCCAGTGGTCCTGCTGTTAGAATTGTACCTCAAAGACTAAAGAGCTACTTATCCCCTGAACAAATAAAGGACCCGCAGATTGTAGAACTTCAGTTGCTTCTCCAACTCACTTGCATGGCAAAGTAAGAAACTGTAACCCCAGTTTCCTCCCTTTGCCCCTTCTTCCTCATGTGGTCCAGGGAGGTAGGAATAAAACTTGTTTGTTTTCTGTGTGTTCTCTGTGTGCTTATTTGTTCAAAAAGAAAAGAGCCAGTCTGTATTTTTACCACCAAAAACTAGAATTCAGTCTAGTTCTACATCAGACCCTATACATGTAGGTACATTCTAATTGATAACTCAGCATATTAGGTAACTTAACATGGACAAATGGATATTATGAGCTATTATCTCTGGTTCTGATTCTGATCATTCTGATCAGATCATTAGGTGTATATTGATCACTAGAACTTAACATATTTGCATATTATTTCATCTATTAGGTGCTGATGAATTTAATTAGTCTGGGTGTACTAACTTAATTTAATATCTGGACATGCAAAGCTTAGAACTGGATCCTAGAAGGAGGTAGCACACTGTAATACCTATATGTGAAAATATTTGTGTGTGAAGTCCCATCTGAACAGCCAACTCACCTTCCAGTCTGACATGGGTTGGAAGGGAGTTTGTATGGTAAGTGTGACTCATTACAATTTGGGTGAGTATAGTCTGAAATTAGTCACTAATTAAGATGTCCAATTTAAAAAATAATGACCTCAAAGGTCACCAAACAAATATATCAATTTGAAACACTTCTTCAACATGGGGAACCCACAAAAATAACCATTATCATACATACCAACTAATAGTTATTGAGCAGCTACTATATACTGAGCATTATGCTCCTGATAAACCAGGCAATCAATAATACCATTTCAATGAAAAAAAAAATGTTTTCACTAAATTAATTTGCTTAGGTATTCTTAATATTTAATGCACATAGCAAATAATCCCAACATACCTTCATTGGCATCTTTGTCCTGGGATTTGGTAGATTCAATTCCTGATGATGATGGAACTTCAGAATCATCTGGGTTTTCTTCAGCTGATATTTTCCCTTTTTCCTGAAGACTCTGTGATTGAAAATTAACTTAATTTCTTCCAAAACCTAGTGCAGATTTAGCTCTCCTCCAATTTAGCTTTGCCTTAATTTTTATTTATAAAACCTGGGACTAGACACCATATGTGGATCTAAATTTGAATATTGTCAAAGCATTTCAAAGTACTTAGTTAGGCCTGACCCTTCCATCTTTTAAATAAGTCATTTGTGAAAAATAAATAATAAAAGTGATTATTTCACTAACCTAACACTTTAAACGAAGACATGGGACACTTAACAATTAGGTAAGAAACCACCAGCTAACTTCAAATGGTTCAATTACTTTTATTTTCCCTGGGACTTCAAATAAGTGAGAAGATATGGAAAGTTCAGGTATTTCTTGGTAAGTATAAAAAATAAAGTATGAGTGAAGATTTTGTTATCAATTTAGTTCACTTGGTGGAAGATTATACCACACCAGCCTGGGACTCCTTAAAAATGGGAGCTCAGGGCTTAAGGTTTAGCTCTGTTGTAGAGTCCTTGGCTAGCGTAGGCTAGGCCCTGGGTTTGATACAATAAAGTGAGGACCAAAGAAGTGAGTTATCCACCCACGATCACAAACGACCTAGTGTCACGGCTAGGACTAGAGCTAGTCAAATATTCTGACTCCAAACTCTTCTCCCAGCTCCCACGTAACCTGCCAGCGTTAGGCTGCCCTCAAATAAAAATTTACCATTTGGCAAAAAAAAAAAAAAAGGAGGGGGGTGGGGTGAGGGGAGCGAGTTACCACCGAGACAAAAGCTTTTCGATGGGGGAAAATGTTTTAAGAGGATCTTAGCACAGGGATGAGGGGTGAAAACTGAGTTTCGATATTAGTAGGGAAAAGCTTCTGGGATTTCTGAGCCCACCCTATCACTGCAAAAGGGGTCATCTGGGTCCCCTACACCTAAGTGTTTTAGGACAAGAGAATGCGCATCTCACTTTCTTCTCTCGGGTTTTTCTCTCTTCTCTCCGCCTTTCGAACTCTTCAAAGGAGATTTTCCCTTCCAGGTAGTCGATGAGTTCCGGGCTGAACCCCGACATGTCTGCAGGGTCGGTTTAATCAGGCCCAAAAACCGGAACAAAGAACCAGAAAAGAAGCGACTCCGGGACTCTACTCGGCGCCGGGGCGGAGAGGCGGAACACCGCGTGCTCCCAGGAAACCTGCCCGGCCTGTGCCGCAGCCGCCGCGCTCGAGTTCCGCGGGAGCGCCAGGCCCGGGGCTTCCTTCCCGGGCCCGGGGCTTCCTTCCCGGACCCAGCGGAGCGCGTGGGAACGCCCGGTATCCTCCTCGGACGAGGCTATCCCCAGCCGCCTAGTGGCGAAAACTTTCAGGCAGGTAGAAAAAAATGTGCTTCAAAGAGACCTTAAAAACCTAGATAATCTCCTTTAACTTCACGAAATTGTTTTATTCTCATTCCTAATCAGTTTACATTTCTGAAATTAAATAAAATTAATCTGGTCTGCTGTCGTGGTTTCCCCCCCTTAATTTGACTGCTCTGCCACGTCCGTGTTTCACTTTCCATTTCGCTTCTGCTGCAGAAAGCTGAAGACGTCCCACAATTTACCCCTTAAACCACATCACCTTTGTCTGGCACCTTCAGTTTTCCCATTTTCCATAAATTCTCAAAATCCGGCTTTCCTCAGGCTCCTTCTCAGGACTTGATGGGTTCATATGCTATTGCCATTTAGTCCAACTTTATCATGCATAAGTACATCTGTCAACATATAAATCCTTAAAAGTGAAAGTTGTTATTCCCAATGCCACCGTGCAGTTTATAGTGAGTACTAGAACCAGGATCTTTAAATTTTATTTTTGGTGCTGGGGATTGAATTTAGGACCTTAGGTATGCTAAGCACCCACTCTACCACTGAACTATACCCAGGGCCCTAGAGCTAGGTTTTGAACCCTGATCTCTGACTTCAGATCCCATGCTTGGATTGTGATGATATACTCTCTCCCCTTAATGAAGCTATTTTTCAACTACTACACACTCTGATTTGCATTTTGCCTTATAACTACTTCTTTGCTTGTCCTATTCTAGAGATACTACTTGGAAACATCTTGAGACAGCACTAGGTGATGCATCATCCTAAACCCTACTCTAGACCAGTAATTTGTATTCAAAACACATTTGTAAGTTAAATTGAATGGAATTGAAAGTGCATTTGGAACTTTGGGCAAGGGAGTTGAGGTACAGAGAATGTAGCTCAGTATGCAGCTAAGGTTAGAGACAAGTTACAGGGAGTCTGCCATCCGACCATCTTCATGACAATCCAGGTGAAGTCAAGCAGCAGTAGGGTGGCAGAATCAGAGACCAGGACCTGCAAAAGCAGGGTTGCTGGGTGAGAGAAAAATATCTCACAGCTAGAAGTCATACCCTTTCTCACAGGGAAGGATCTTCAGGGTCCTACCAGGGTATAAAATACGGAAGGTGAACAAGTGGGATATG
Organism: Glaucomys volans; assembly: GCA_020662805.1. Taxonomy (NCBI): domain Eukaryota; kingdom Metazoa; phylum Chordata; class Mammalia; order Rodentia; family Sciuridae; genus Glaucomys; species Glaucomys volans. The sequence continues at coordinate 80,425 of JAJEJO010005574.1, forward strand.
TTAATGTAATCCACAGAAATCATTTGTGGGAATTTTCCCCTGAAGTTTTCCAGGCAGTTAAGATCCGCATCTAAGAAATCAAGAGTCACCAGTCTTAACTCTCCTAGGGAAAAAGAAGAGAATGAAAGCAAGAAGGAATGGTAACTTGGTAAAAACACTCTAGGACTCAGATGGTTTTGTCTAGCTTGTTTTATTGTTGGATACCTAGAACATGGGAATAACGAATCTGAGGGTACAGATTTCTGTTAAAGAAGAAGAGAGCGGTGTGCAAGGGATGGGAGGAGAATCTTGATGACATGAAAGTTCTTTTAGAAGTCAGAAGGTAGTTGAGTAACTTTTAACCTTTCTGTTTTTCTTTTTTCCACTTCCTTGTAGTGATTTGCTGCCTGGTGAGTCAGCAGCATCCACATTACCTTGAGATGAAGCAGAATTGTTACAGCAGTAATGAAAATAGCAAGAAGAAACATTTTGGTCTTTCAGGCTTTTTTTCTTTTTTTTCTTTTTTTTTTGAGAATCAAAAGGGGAAGTCTGAAAGAAGCAAAGCATTGAATTTATAACATAACAAAAGAATTAAGAGAGTAGAAAAAGAAGCAATTACTCCATTCTTTTTCCTTGTCAAGGGGAGGAGCCAGGAAGAGCTGGGACACTTTTGGGGAGACCATTTTTTCCATGAACTTTCACTTTTCTGAAAAGGCTTATGGTAACTTTCTCTTTGTAGAGCAAATATGCCTGAAAGTAGAGATATTGTTATACTTCCCAGAAAAATTCTCCAGTCCAGAGAGTCAGCCCCACCCTAATCCCCCCTCCCTACAGCCCAACCCTAAACCCTCCTGCACCCTATAGCCCTGCCCTAATCCCAACCCGAGCCCTATAAAAGTTGGCAATGACACAATTAACGCGTGATCCCCCGGAACCCCACTTTTAGGAATAAGGGAGGTCGTCGCTGGCCAGCTAAAATAAAGGCTTCTTTTGGCTTTACGTGATTGGCTTGGATGATTTTATTTTCTTTGGGTACAACAATATTACTTCCTTATGGGACAGAGAGATTTGCTTTCTGATCAGTATAATAAAGATAATGTTTCTCTCCAGGACAGAGTTTGGTATTTTGCTAGCAACGCCATTTTAAAAGTAGGAATTTCCTAAGTTTGGAGCTCCTCACCTTTGACACAAACCCACTGTGCTCAGCATGCCCCTGAACCCACATTTGCATGCCCTCCTTCAATACTTTCGAGATGAGGAGAAACCTTGTGAATGTAAAATTCACACTGCCTGTCACATCGTGAGTCATAAAGTCAATTATCTCAGACCCAGGAGTTTCTTGTGACTGCCTGGATTGATGAAAATGTAGGAGGCTAATGTGTAGCTTTCAAATACAGTACAACCTTACACTCTCAACTGTTCTTGGCCAAACTAGATCTGAGACAGAGGAAATGGGCCATGTCCTGGGAATGGGGTCCTCAATGAAAAGGAGTGGGGTCAGTGTTGGGAGGTTGCCAAGGACCTAAGTAGAGAAGTACCACACACTCCTTAACCATTTGCAGAACATTTATTTCCATTCAAGGAGACACTACAATTCTTCTATTTTCTTAGCAATAGTTCTCCTGTCCAGGGGTGGTGTGTAGACCAGGGGTGTTAAGAATTGACACAAAGTGAAGCCTTCCCTAAATGCCAAGAGCACCACCATTATGGAACTAAAGTCAGTGTGGGGTAAGGGCTGCCATCAACAGCTACTAATTGTGGTGAATTTTGCAGCTGAAGGATGCAAGCTCCTGCCCTGAGACTTTGCAAGCTCTTGCCTAAATCCTATGTGGATGTCTTTTCTATTCAAAGGTCCTAAAGCTGACAAGCACTCCCTTTGTGGTAGTCTTGACACCAAGTGCTGGAGTGGTGGTCAGAAAAGGAAAACCACTGGTACTTGGAGTGGACCTCAACAGCAGTGAAACACTCCCAATCTATAAAAGCTTTTATGAGGAATGGCTTATCAATAATCATATTTTAATGGGAAAAATAATTGTGTCAACTAAAAGCAGCTTCCATTATAGTGTGAAGAATAGCAGAATAGTGCATAATTACTTCAATGTAGCAACTATTAATTGAGCACTTACTACATGAGACATATTGTGCTAGCTGCTGGAGAAATAAGAATGGATTAGACCTGATCCCTGCTCACCAAGACCTCACAACCCTCTAGGGAAAACAGACACATGTACAACTAATTATAATAAAACATATTAAACCAGACAGAATTTGGTCTTACACAAATATTTTATTCTTGACATTCAGTGTTGATAATCCACAAGAAATTATTTTGGAATGTACAGATTGCATTATTAGGACATGGATGTTCATATTCCAGTACAGTGTTCCATTTGTTTGCATCACAGAGAAAATGATATAGCTATCCATAATGATGTAGCACAGGTACCTATTCCAAATGAGAATATGGGAATTACAATAATTTAGAAACCCTCCTGTTTCTCCTCTTCCTTCTTGTGTCCCAGAGACTGAGGACTGGGAGTAGCTATAATGTTTGGTGTAGCACAATATCAGCCTCCGAACATACTAGCATGAGAGCATCTCCCAGAGACCTCAGTACCTCCTAGAAGCCCATATCTCCTTGTTTCCATTTCCACTTACTCTTATTTGGTATGAAACAAACACTGTGAGTTCTTAAGGAAAACATATAATCTGGAAGATTATTATCTCTTTTCACTTTATGATATCTTTTTATTCTTATGAGGCTATTGTACATTCTACAAATACATGCAGTGCCCTACATCAATGTGGTTATAGAAGGAAAAAAAAAACCACTCCAAGCACGTAAGTCACATAACACCAGAAGTCCAGATATTTACATATAAATCTGGGTATATAGAATAAAATCATTATAAATTGACAAATAAGCATGGAGGAGAAATAACACACAAAAGTTTAACCATGACCATGGCGGAATCATTCTAAAGAGAAGCTGCTTCTGTTGTTTTAAAATGGCCAGATTCCTGAAAGAACAAGGAAATGTTATAATGAAATAGAAAATGAAGACAAAGATACCCAGTTCAACGTATATCAATGAAAACTCTTTTTGTTCTCATTTTAATATCAGAGATGTTAGGACTATAGAGCTCTTAATTGTGAAATATACTCCAAATCAGAAACTCTGCTTCTTTCACAAATTTGAATAATTCCTATATTATCTTAATCTATGCTCACATGAAAGTAGGCATTTAGTATTTCTGTGATACTTTCTCTGAGGTAGAGATTAGTATCTGCAATTTATAGATGAAGAAACTGAAGCTTACGAGCAATTTATATGCCTCATACTGAAGTAGGAGCTATGGTATTCATGATTATTCTGTTTTAGTGTCTGATATCCTACAGTCTACGTATGAAAAATAGTCAAGGAAAACCTTCATTAATATCTTTCTGTTTATTCCATTTTTTCATTTTAGGATAGTATTCAAGTTCATTATTTCACATAGCAAATTGCATCTTTTTTTTAGACTAAGGATCATTATTTCTTTTAATCATCACATTTAAGAGCACTAATAATGAAAACCCTTTCACAAATACAATGAAATATAACAATGGTCACGCCTCCTCACAATTTCACCAATATACTGTGGAAGAATGGGAAAAGATTTTAATTATGATTTCATTCTCTATTATTTAGCCAAACAGGATACTAATGTACTAGAACCATAATTTATTTTATTGAAATGTACCATAGCTGCTGTTTATTAAATGGCACATACAGAATGCTAAAGCAATGAGAGTACTAAATTCAAATCTTAAACATAATACTTTCTTTTCCAGGGCTGGGAATTAAAACCAGGGCCTCATGCTTGCTAGGCAAGCATCTACCACTGAACTACGCTCACAACCCCATAAATACATTTTTAATTTTTACTTGTGAGAAAAATGCCACATTCACTATTATTTTACTTTGTTTTTCTCTAGTTCAAGTTCAATGATATCCATAATACTTTCTCTTCAAAAGAACCATTCTTTTAACTTTTATTTTTTATTTAACACAACTGCTCAATTTATTTCTTTATGTATAATTTTCTACATAACTTAGCTATGTGACCTGGTCCAAAAACTACGTAGTTAAGAGTGTGTGCCATTTCATCAATTTAATCATTCTATTAAGAGTAACAATCCATTATTTTAATATATTTCTCCCTAGAAATTTATGCTTAAAAAATTATAACTATCATTTTTTTAAAAAAACCCATGCTATAAAATACCTGAACCAAATTCAGATATTTAACAGTGATAAGTATTATCAGAACTAAGCACTTTTTCCATGAGGAAATGAAATCATTTTTCAAATAAGTTCTTTGAAAATCTCTAGTTTATGGGTGATTTGCATGGTTGGATAGATCTTGAGAATAAAGGGACAACTTTTACCTGAGCTCAGAGGAAACTTTCAGCCTCTGAGGTAATTGGGAAGGGAATTTTTCTGCTCTTCATAGTCTGCAAATGCAGAAGCTATAAGTTCTGGCTGGAAAGAGAGAGGTCTGGGATTTTCATTCATGGAGAAAGTATTTGGAAATCTCCCAAGATCAAGACCTCTGCCTTTAAAATATGCCTGAAGGCTTCTGAAAAACTAGAGAGAGAAAGAAAATATTCACTGCCATATGTAAATGAAACAACACTACTCAAAGATGAACTTCTTTTCCTCTCCTTTCCCCTGCAAACCCCTGAATTGGCTAATCTAGAAAGCAGGAGGTTGAAAATCCACAAAGAAAAGTTCACGCTTCAACTGCTTCTCCTCCCCTCCTCCTGCCATCTTTCTGACATTTCAACCCTAAAGAAGATCATTCACCATTGTGGATGAAAATAATGAGGGAGGAATGTCAATCACAATAGCACCAGAGGCAGGATTCATTGTGAGCCATCTCTAGGGACTGAGGTCAGAGATGAAACTGAACCCACACTTATTGTTAAGCTCAGTGTCTCCTCTGCCTGAAGGAGAGAACCCAGTTGCTGCCCTGGGCAGTAGTTCCTTTTTAAGAAATGATTTTTCAGATTCTCTTCAGGAAACAAACACATAGAAGCTGTGCAAAACTGGCTGTTCTAATCCTACATTTCACATCATTTTCTTTAGAAAAACAGTATTTTGAACCATGTTTATTATATTTGGCATACTTCAGAATTTGTACTGGTCTTTTGAATTATTTTCTAGATAACTGTATGTGAAAAATATACTTAGAAAATTGGGGTCCTTTCCAATTTTTGCAAGTAAGTTTTGCAAATGTTGATTATATGATAATCTATGTTATCACTTCGATTTATGATGGGCAAAAATCAATTCCCTGCTACACTATTTATTTATTTATAGATTTATTTATTCTGGTACTAGGGATTGGACCCAGGGGTGCTTCACCATTGAGCTGTATCCCCAGCCCTTTTAATTAATTAATTAATTAATTTTTGGTACTGGAGAGTGAACCCAGGGGCACTTAACCACTGAGCCACATCCCCAGCCCTTTTTTTATTTTTGAGACAGTTCTAAGTTGCTTAGGGCCTCACTAAGTTGCTGAGGCTGGCCTCAATCTTGTAATCCTTTTGCCCCTGCCTCCCAAGTAGCTGGGATTACAGGCACACGCCACAATTACATTATTTTGTAAATGTATTAGGAATGAAGGCTATAAAGTCAATATGTATATGAGACATTTACAAATGTAATGAGCTATGTATGTATAAGATCATTTCTAAATATAAATGTGTCTCCTTACAGAAATAAATGTGAATTGGCCAGAGAAACAATAGAATGCCAACCACTAAACTAGCAAAAACCTGGACCAGTCCTTGTGGAAATTCTCAACCCTCGGTAGCCTCCTCGCAACTGTGCTCTACAACATAGAAACAGGGTGCATAATTTCAGAGAAGTGCCAGTTCCACCCTATATTCAGCATGTCCCAGATGTGTTCTTACCAGATCACGGTTTCTGGGGTTGCTGAGTGACTTCCACTTGTCTTCATTTCTCAGTGTGGCTCCATGCACATGCCCAGTTAGCACCAGGGCAACACACAGCAGCAAGAGGGATGCTTTGGACATGGTGCAATGAAGCTGAGTAAAAGGAGAGATCAGGGAGCTGTTGATAGTCAAAGAGAGAGAGTCAGAGGACAGAGGGGAAGAGAAAACATCTATAAAGGCAGAGAAGGAAGGAGAAACTATTGGTTCACCTAAATTTTGCAACCATCTCTTTCCATATTCACTTATAGACGAGGCCTTCCAAATCCAGGTGATTCACTTAAAAGAGTCCATGATAAGGAGAACATTATACAATGATGAGCAAAGCAATTATGAATATAACCTAGAAAGTCCAAGTATGCCTTTTTCATCTTTGAACAAATGCACACTTTGCTCTCTCCAAGAAAAGCAAGTTTTACAGCAAAACCTTAAATTACTTATGTCTTAAGATAGCAGCCTTAAAAAAGAAAAGAAAGAAAAAATTACTTCAGATACCCTACACTAAGAAATGCCTCTGATATACACATCTGAGAAAGAGAAATGCATCCCATACCACTATGAATAGAGACTCTCTTTCCACCCCAATATGTAAAATGAAAACGGAAATACAAAGGGCAATAAAAGCTTACCAGGAGCTTGGCTTTGGCTAGCCCTTGTAGGTAATCCTGCCTACAATCTGCAAGACGATTCATAGGTACTTATAACCCGTGGATCAGCTGCAGGTGGGAGTCAGTGACGTGTGCAGAGGGATTTCAAAAGTAATGATCCCATTTTCATCCATGGCACAAAGACCCTTGAGAATCAGATCTGCAAGCTTCTTCAGGAATAGCCTATTTTTCTTACAAATGCAGCAGCCTCTCCTTTAACCACTGAACATTTTATAAAACACAGGAGGCACTTCAGCACAGCAAAGTGACTTTCTCCTTTTTCACATTTAAGAAAAGGTATATACATAGCGGCTGGGAATATGATGATCCCACCTAATAGAATGTTCTTTTGGAAGTATCAGTTTTCAAATTAATAGCACTTTTTGAACAGGAAATTCTATTGCAAGAGACGAAATTGTTCTTTTTGACATACACCTTGTATTTCTTCTTAGAATCCTGAGAAGCTTTACAAGTTTGAAATAGTGGCATGGCTTATCATAATACCCCTTCAAAATGGAGCAAAATATAGCATGTACTTCATGGAAAAAAGAAAAATTACTATACTACAGCATCACCTTACTGAATAAATCCCATCTGTAGAAAATAGCAGGGTTGAGAAATTGGACTTGATGAGTTGTAAAGTTGATTTGGTTCCAATGATTCAGAACAAAATTTTGGATAAGCTCATTGTTGAGAAGGCTGGTGATCTCGTCTGGAAATTAGAACATTTGGCTATGGTTTCAGCCTTACCATCCTGACCTTAGGCAACTCAGTATGACCATCATTTGTTCATTTCCTTTATTCATTAAGTTAACAAATTTACTGAGTGCCTACTATGTGCCAGGCATTGCGTAAGGCTTTGAGGATAAAATGGTTAAGAAGAATAAATACAGTCCTTGACTTTAATGGCCAACCAGATTATTGAATAAGACAAACTTTCACCAAATCATTACACCAGAACGTGTAAATATAAATGATACTAATTTCTGTGAAGAAAAGGGGGATGTGATTCAGTCTCCAGGTCAGGGAAGGCTTCTGTGAGAAAGTGACCATTGATTAGGAGTTACCTAGGCAACCTGAGGTAGATAGAAGGAGAAGAGTTGCACACAGTGGCTAGCAGTACAGAAAGAACTGTGGCTAAAAAAGAACATTGCACATTAACTGAAAATAAGTTAGTATGCCAGGGGGAGAAGAGGGAATAAGGGGGAAGCCTGATGTGAAGTGGAACCAAGAGACAGACTATGATCTTTCTGCAACAAGCAATGCTAAGTGATAGAAATGTTTTAAGCACCTAAATGGCTTCATGAGACTGGAAATGTTTAAGATTATTCTGGCTACAGCGATGAAGACAGACTGAGCTAAAAAAAGAAGAATGTGGAAAGCCAATTAGGTGGCTACTGCAAGTTGTCCAGATAGCAAAAGATGTTAGCATAGATTAGGGCACCATTAGCACAGATGCAAATATTTAGAAGGGATTGGTAATACTGCATACCATGGTGGTGGTGTGGAGTGTGTCAGGATAACTAAGGGGAAGGGAGCTTCAAAATTAATCCCCAGGTCTTTGGATTATGTAGCTAAATGGATCACAGTACCATTCACTGAGATATCAAACACAGGCATGGAGAGAAGATCATGATTGCATCCATTTACAACACGTTGAACTTGAGGACTCTTTGAGATCTCCGAGCAGCAATGGAAAGTATGCTACCCAGTTCTGAAACCCAGAGGAGAGGTCTCAGAAAGAAATATAAATTGGAGTGGTTGACATAGACATGGATGCGATTAGCTCAGTAAGGTTCAGAAAATAAACAGGAAAAGGCCTAGGACTTGAGCTCTGAGAACAGCCATATTCAGGAATCTACAAGAGACCCTGGAGGTGGTGTTACAGGGCTGGGGCCTTCTAGGAAACTGAGGCAGCATGAAGAACCACCTTCCCTTCAAACCCCGATTCTTGCAATCAAGTCAGAAAGATTTCAGCCACGTTGCTCAGAATAACAGGCATGAGTTTATTGAAGGGATTGGAAAATAGGACACTCTCAAGGGAGAATGTGGGTCCTCTCAGAGAGGAGAGGGACAGTTTGCCTTTCCTGCATTCCTGTTTTGTTGGAGATCCCAGAGAAGTTTCCAGAGAGTCCTGCCCAGGTCCACTTCTTGACTTTTGATTGACAGTAGGGTGACATCAGACTTTTAAGTCCCCACTGCCATGACAACTGTAGGTCATTTTGGCACACGCTGACCAATTCTAATTGGATTCTTAACCATAAATTCTTACAGATTTTATAGTTAGGAGGAATTATCCTTATCTCCAAGTTTTGAGTTTTGTGATATGGATCACAAAATCTCCCCCTTCAGGGTAACTTGGATTCCTCTTACCAACATTATCTAGGGCCTGCATTTCACCCGCAGATAACAGGTAGTTTGCAATGTTACAATCCTGTTCACTTAAGCCAGGCAAGACTGCAGGCATATTACGTCTTTAGAAAAGAAAACATGTCATGAACAATGTGATCCTGCAATATGTGTAATCAGAAAAATGAGAGATTATACTCTATTTATGTATGATCTATCAAAATGTATAAATACATTCTATTGTCATGTACAACTAATTAGAACAAATAGAATTTTTAAAAAAATTAAAAAAGGAAAGAGAGCATGTGGGGGTCAACATAGTGGGCCCATTTTATAGAATTGTTCCCTTAACCTTGTGTTCCCACCACTCACATCTGTCTGTCCTCTATCAGTGGGGGGACCCAGGATGGTATGGAAACAGGAGTGCTTCACAAAGGGATAAATTGGACAAAATGAAGCCTGAAAGGGTCAATGGAACACTAGAGCTGTTTTGGTAGGTGGGGGGAAGGTCAGATGAGGGGGAGATAAAGATAGTGCAGCAAGCTCTTGAGGGATTTAGCTGACTTCTACACTTTATTTTTGATTTTGACAGGGAGAAAATTGCAAATTGCAGGCGGAATAAAAAGAATAAGAGGGGTGAGAGGCAAACCTCTTGCAATGCACAGAACAGAAGCCAAGAGCTCTGGGTCCAGGGAGCAATAGTGACCAAGAGGCACAGGACAGGAGAGGCTTTTCAATCATGTCCTGGTCTTATGAGACCCTGGGGAGGTGAGGGAAGACCTGGAAACTGCTGAAATTCTCTCTCTCTCTCTCTCTCTCTCTCTCTCTCTCTCTCTCTCTTCTTACTCTATTATAAGGGCTTAAAGTTAAGAACACCCATGGCATTCTTAAACACTTCCACAATAGGGCTCGCCATCTGTCCCTTTCAGCAGCGTCAACACTAGATGTCAGTGTCTCTGACTGCATAGAGTTGGCCCTCAGATTCTGGCTATTCTGTGAGCTATGGAGAAATCCCTGTTTTATTCTTTGCTATCACCAGCTTTGTTTAAAAATGTTAAAGGGAACCCAGCATGGTGGTGCACGCATATAAGCCCAGCTACTAGGTAGGAAAGAGGATCCCAAGTTCAAGGTCAGCTTGAGCAATTTAGCACTTAGCAAGACCCTGTCTCAAAATAAAAGGGCTGGGAATGTATCTCAGTGTTAGAGCACTCCTGGAAACCCCAGTACTGCTAAATAAATATGCACATTCATAAGTAAGTAAGTTAAAAGGGTATATTAAAAAAGGAAAAAAATTCTTCTTCTGCATATGTTACAGCTGTTTTTACCTCAAAAGGCAAGAGCATGAGCCAATCCCAGAAGCCTGAGGCATAAAGGGCAGAGTCCTTGCTAAGTGGGATGACCATCCTTCCTTGAAAGCCTTGACTGGCCTCACAGCCTCTCCTCTTCTCAGGTCTTCATAATCATTGGATGGGTTACAGCAGCAGACTCCCTTTCACCCTTCTCTGGCCTGTCTTCTTCATAGCTACCAGCCTTCCCTAAAAATAAATACCACAATTTCAGCTAATCAGAGAAAGCTAACCAGCACATACCTTTAAACCCTGCCCTACATTCAAGCTCTCTCTTCTACAAGAAAGAGGAAGGAACTGAGGCAACAAAATGTAAACACCATGATAATCATGCTTGAACTGAAGCCAGTTGGCAGAAAGAAAATAAGAAACCAGATATCTAGATCCACACAGGGTCCTAATTCATCTTCCGTTGCTATAACCGAACATCTGAGACTGGGTAATTCAAGAAGAAAACAGGATTAATTTTGCTCACAACTTGTGGGAAGTCCCAGATCACATGTTTTCATCAGGTGAGAACCTCAAGCTGTGTCAACTCAAGGTGGAAAGTAGAGGGGCAAGTGGGCACATGCAAAAAACAGATGGGGACAGCAGAACTCCTATGGTAGTGACCCATTCCTTTGAGAAAAGCTTTCATCCATTCATGAGGGTTCCACCCTAATGACCCAAACACCCTCCAATAGACCCTACCTCCCAATCCTGCCACATTGAGGAATTAAAATTCTAACACATGAATTTTGGGGAGAACAGTCAAACCATTGCTTTCCTCTATGGCTTCCAAAATTCATGTCCTTCTTTCCCATGATGCAAAATACATTAATTCCACCCCAATCATCTCAAAAGTCTAACTCATTCCAGAATCAATTTTAAAGTTTAAAGTCCAAAGTCTCATCAGAGACTCAAGCAAATTCCATCTGTGAGCCTTTAAAACCAAAAGTTATCTATTTCCAATATACCATGGTGGAATAAGCATAGCGTACATATTCCCATTTCAAGAGGGAAAAATTGGTCTAAAGATAGGAGTAGTTATTCCCAAGCAAGTCTGAAAACCAAGAAGGCAAACATTAAGTCTTAAAGCTGGAGAATAAGAAATCATTCCATGCAACTTTCTGGACATATTGGAGGTTGAGCCCCCCCAAATGTTGGACAGCCCCACCTCCTGGGCTTCGCTGGGCTCAGCCTGTGCTTTGTTTCCCTTGGGTTGGAGTTGCACACTGGTGCCTGCAGTGTTTCCAGGTATGTGTTGCACATTGGTGGTGGTTCTGCAATTCTGGAATCCCAAGGGTGTCCCCATTCCCATGGACGTACTAGGAATTTTAGTGAAGATTCTATGGACTCCCAAGCAACTGGATGGAACATCCTTTGAAATATAGGTGGAGCCACCATACCTCCATGGCTCTTACATTCTACACACCTGCAGAATTTGCCCCCAAGACCTACTGCTTGATCCTCTGGGGAGGAGGCACAAGCTGCACTTGGGATTCTTGAGCCCCTGCTGGAGCAAAGGAGCACTGCATCAGAATGCGGGGAGCAGAGTCCCGAGGTGGCCCTGGGTATGGAGCCTGTGGAGGGTGTCTCAGGCTAATCCCCCTAAGCCACTGTGTCTCCTAGTACTCTGGGTCTGTGATAGGAGAGGCAGCACTGAAGAGCTCCAAAATACCTCCAGGGTCTTGTCCCATTGTCCTAATGAACAGCTCCTGGCTCCCCTGCAGTTGGACTGATATCTTCAACAATGGTCACTTGACCACACTCTTAGCATTCTCTGCCAAACATGCTTCTTCACTTTTTACATGGCCAAGCTGAAAATTTTCCAAATTTTTATGCTCTGTCTTCCTTTTAATCATAATTCCACCTTTAGGTCATCCTTTGCTCTTGTTTCTCAGCATATATAGTAAAAAGTAACTTGTGGTAGTTAACTCGTCCTTCAACAAAAAGCATTAATCCTTTCCTGAGGGCTCCACCCATGACATAAGCACCTCCCACTAGACCCTCCTCCCAGTTCTACTGCACTAAGAAAGTGAGGTTCTAACACCTGAATTTGGGGGAGACAAATTTAAAACAACTCACAGAGTTTCTTAATAACTAAACTCTATAAACTGGATTTGAGAACCAAGTCCCCCTGTCGTATCAGACCATATTGACATCTCCAGAATTACAAAAGAAGTAAAGGAATCTTCCTAAAATATAGAAGGTTAATTTTTTTTCTTTCAGTACTGGGGATTAAACCCAGAGCACCCAGAGTGCTCTACCGCTGAGATACATTCCCAGCCATTTAAAAAAATTTTTTTTGAATTCTGAGACAGGGTCTTGGGAAGTTGTTGAGGCTGGCCTTGAACTTGTGATCTTCCTGACTCAACCTCCCAAATTGCTGGGATTATAGGCATGTGCCACTGTACCTGGCAAAGCTAATTTCTAAGGGTTTTATAAACAGATTTTCAATAGATAGACTGCTTTTTCAGCAGAGACTGAGGTGACTGGCTTCACTTTTGGCTTTGCAATGACCTTTGAGGAAAGACATCTGGAATTTACTAATTACTAGCATCACACCTACTTCTCACAGCTTCTTGGCATCCTAAGAAAAGTCTAAACTCTTGATCATGATGTTAAAGTTCTCAATATGACTAATCCCACCCATCTAGACACTGGATCTCTCCAGTGACCATCACCAACACTCATACCTCAGTGCCATTGAACTTGCAGTTGCTTCTTCCTGGAACGTCTTCTCCAATCCTTGTATGCTTCTCAGAATTTCTCCTTGTCCTTCAAGGCTCAGATAGAATGTCACTTCCTTTGAGAAGACTACACAGTTCACTTCAACAGCTCTTACCACATTGAGTTAATGGAATAGATTGAATGTATTCCCCCAAAATTTGTAAATTGAAAACCTACAATGTGACTGTATTAGAATGTGGGCCTTTGAGAGGTGTTAGATCATGAGGAAGAGCCCTGATAAATGGGCTCTCATAAAAGAGACCCTCGAGAGTCTCTGGCCCTCTTCCCAACTTGTAAGAATATAGTAAGAAAACAACAATCTGAAATCTAGAGGAGGGTTCTCACCAGAACTTGACCACATTGGCACTCTGATATCAGACTTCCACTCTCCAGAACTGTAAGAGATAAATCTCTGTTGTCTATAAGTCACTAGGGTACTTGGTTACCGCAGCTGAAACTAAGACAACTGAGCAGATTACCTTTGCTTCCACATGTCTCATGGTTTACAGATTAGCTCCTTGAAGTAGGCACAGTGTCTTTCTTTTTTTTAAATCATTGATTCTTCAGTGCTGGACATAATACATGATACCTGTCATAGAGTGGTTATATCACCAACGTTTATGGAATTAATAATACTTTAGGTAGAATTTGACCTTAGACTCTTATTATGTTCTTTTGAAATTTGAGCCTTGTTACACATTTCTATTTAGTATAGTTTACCTAGAGATTAGCATAATATCAAATTTTAATAAAGATCATTGTAGGTGGCCAATATGTATTTGTTAACTTGACTTGAATATTATCAATGTTATGAGTAAAGTACAAACTAGTATTTGATCTAGTGCTTACATACAAACCAGTGGAGACTGGGGGATTATGACACTTATATGACCATGTACACTTTCTAATTAAATTGTTCTGTATTTGAGGGGGTGGGACAGAGATACTTTGCCCAAGTCCAAAGATGACACAGGTAGGAAACCCAGTCAATGAGAAATACATATTCAGGGAGCCAGGCATGGTGGCACAAGCCTGTAATCACAGTGACTCAGAAGGTAGAGGCAGGAGGATCCTAAGATCAAGCTCAGCCTCAGCAACTCAGCAAGACCTTGCCTCAAAATCAAAAAATAAATAAAAATAAAAAGGATTGGGGGTGTAACTCAGTGATAGAGTACTCTGAGGTTCAATTCCTCTTACAAAATATTTTTTTTCTTTTCTTTGGAATAACAGTTCCTCAATGAAATATTCTCTCATTAGTTATCAGTGAAAAGCACCTTAAGAGTTCTCGCTTCTTCTTTTGTACCTTTTAAATAGTTATCTAGATGTTTGGCCGCTCACCAAATTTTAAGGTTGGCTTGCCCTTCTGATATAATAAGTACGGTATTTATTAGGTGGTTTTGTCAGCTATCATTGTTAATTTTCACAGCCCAACATATAGATCACATTCTTCTTGTTTTACACATTGGGAGTGGGTTAGGGAGGGAGGATTAAAAGAGAAGTTTTCAACTGGTTTCTTAGCTTGTTACTAGGTATAAATCTAAATGCGTTTCCTTATGAGTTTGGGCCTGGTGTGCAACTCAGGTTTCAAAAGGGATAGAAAAATATATGAACAAGAGTTCTATGAAATAAGCCTTGTTTCTGAGATGATCCTGTGTTGTAGTGAACCTGGGAATGCAGATTTAAACTTCAGATTCTCTCTGAGGATTTGGGCTTCCTAGGATCCATGTTACCCAAACTACTCTGGGGCACTGGAAGATGTGTTAGACTGAAAATGCCTCCCCAAAGATATGGAGCCCTAATACTTATAAATGTCATCTTATGGTTTGTGTGTAAGGTGTCTCCTAGAAGCTCACGTGTGAGACAATGCAAGAAGGTTCAGAGAAGAAATAATTGGGTTGTGAGAGCCTTAACCCAATCAGTGAATTAATCCCCTGATGGGGATTAACTGAGTGGTAACTGAAGGCTGGGAGGGTGTGGCTGGAGGAGGTAAGGCATTGGGGTGGGGCTTTGGGGTATATATTTGTATCTGGCCAGTAGAGATTCTCTCTGCTCCTGATCACCATGTGAGCTGCTTCCTTTTGCCACACTCTTCCACCACGGTGTTCTGCCTCACCTTGGGTCCAAAGGAATGGAACAAGTCACTATGGACTGAGACCTCTGAAATTATGAGCCCCTAAATAAACTTTTCTTCCTCTACAGTAGTGCTGGTTGGGTCTTTTAGTTACAGCAGCAAAAAGCTGACTAAAACATGTTACTTTATTTGGGAAAAGACCTTTATAGATGTAATTAACTTTAGGCTTTTGATATGGGAAGATTATCCTGAATTATCTGGATGCTCTCAATGCAATCAACATTCTCTCTTGTCTTTACAAGAGAGAAGCAGTGGGACAATCCACAGACACAAGAGGGGAAGGTAATGTGAGCAAAGAACAGAGAGAGGTGCTAGTCTTGAGGACTAGAGAGATGCAGCCACAAGCCAAGGAATGCCAGCAGCCAACAGAGTTTGGAAGAGGAAATGAACGAATTCTTCCCTAAAGTCTACAGAGGGAACATGGCCCTGCCCGCACCTTAATTTTGGTTCAGTAATACTGATTTTAGACTCTGGCCTTCAAAACTGCAAAATAATACATTTCTGTTGTTTTAAGCCTTCTGTTTTTTGGTAATTTATTACAACCACCACAGGAAAAGAACAGAGGGGATGCAGAGATGTCAGGCCAGTCATGAAGCAGGAAGGTCCATGACTCACCACAACTGCTTTAAGTTCTACTGAACATGCTGCACTGTAGACAGAGAATTTGGATCCAAATTTTTCTTGATTTCCTTTTGAGAAATCTGAGCAGCTTCTGCCATTCAACTTTTAATACAAAATGGGTTTGGTTTGAAAGGTCTATTGTGAACCTGGGATTTTTAAATAAGTAAACCTACACTTTAATGCATCTTTTTGATATGAAAGGGATTAGATAAGACCCTAGGCATGAGTCAAATGATTTTGCAATACACTGTATATTTTAACTCATTAATAAAGTTATTCAAGTATTTGTAAAAAATACCATTTTAAAAATAGAACCACCCTAATTTCCAGCTACCCATTTTGTATGATAAAGGAAGTAGTTACAGAGAAGGAGAAAAATGAGGACAAGACAGACAAGTATTTCTTTGGATATTTTGGGGCAAGATGATCATCAGGCAGATGATTCTGTTAGTACTACTCATCAATTGTGAGCTCTGAAATAGAACCAATGAGCTCTCATCCTAAGGAAATTTTAAAAGTCAACAAAAAACAAAACCCAAAATACTCCTCCTGTTGGTAAAGGACATTGGTTCCTAGCATTCCAGCATGAAACCTTATCTATTTTTCACAAAATACAATAAATAACAGACCTTTATGCTTCACCTTAAAAAATATATTATGTAAGTCAGTTTGGCTCTGGGGACAATCCATGAGAAACCTCAGTAACAAAGATGATTTCATCCTAAATCTTCCAACATTAATATGCACCAAATGTTAGTGGTTCCAGGTTTCTGCTAAAAATATTAACTGCTGACCTTTGCTCTTAAGTATTTCACGCTTATTTTTAATTGAGAGAAATCATGTATTTTTAGGTTCTCAAAAATATTTTTTAAAAATTTCAATTATGGCACATAAAAATTGTACATATTCATGGGGTATGGCATGATATTTCAATACACATGTACAGTGTGTAATGATCAAATCAAAGGAATTGACATATTTGTCACCTCACATTTGTCATTTTTTGTATGTTTTAAATTCAAAATACTCTCTACTAGCTCTTTTGAAATATACAATTGTTGTCAACCACAGTTGTCAACCTACTATGCTACAGAATGTTAGAAGATGTTCCCCCTATCCAGTAGTACCCCTGTACCTCCATCTATGCCTCCCCCTCCTGTCCTAGCCTCTGAGAACTATTGTCCTACTCTCTATGTCTACAAGATCAACTTGGTGACCTTTCACATGTGTCTTTCTGTACCTGACCTATTTCACTCAACAAAATATCCTCCAGTTTCATTTATGTTGCCACAAATGATGGAATTGCATTCTTTTTTATGACTGAGCCACATCTTCATTATGCATTCATCTATGGGTGGACACCTAGGTTGATTCTATATTTTGGCTACTGAGAATAGAGCTGTAATAAACGTGGGGGGGTGGCAGGTATCTCTTTGGGATACTGATTTCATTTCTTCTGGGTATGTACCCAGTAGTGGGCTTGCAGGATCATATCATGTGCTATTTCCAGATTTTTGAAGAAGCTCCATACTATTTTTTTTAAATAATGGCTCTATTAATTTACAATTCCAACCAATAGTGTATGAGAGTTGCTTTTTCCCCACATCCTTGGAAGCACTTTTTTGCTACTTTTCATCTTTTTGATAAAAGCCATTCTAATTGGAGTGAGATGACATCTCATTGTGGCTTTAATTTGCATTTCCCTGATGATTACTGATAATCTTTTTTTATATACTTGGCCTTTTGTGTTTCAATTCAAATTATTTACTCTTTTTTAAAATCAGATTTATTTTCTTTTTATTGCGTTGAGTTGTTTGGATTCATTTTATATTCTGGATCCCCTGTTGGACAAACAGTTTGCACATATTTTCTCCTATTATGTAGGTTGTCTCTTAATTCTGTTGATTGTTTGCTTTGCTGAGCAGAGCTTTTTGGTTTGAATGAAAGAAAATTAAAATTCTGTTTTTACAAGATGGGTTATTTTGTGTTTCATTTTGAGTTGTACAAATTCTTTATGTATTCTGGAAACAAGTCCTTTGTCAGCAATGTTTTGTCTGTAGTTCACTTGTTAATGTCTTTTGATGAGGAAAATCTTTAAATTTTATGGAGGATATTTCCAATTTAAAAAAAATCATTGTCGCTTTCTTTTTTCTAAGCATCTTTGCCTACTGTTATGTCACATTCTCCTTTTTCTTCTCCTTCTCCTTCTCTTTTTCCTTCTTCCTCTTTTTGGCTGGGTATTAAACCCAGGGATTCATCCACCCACAGTAGGCAGACATTCTACCACTGAGTTACATCCTCAGGCCTTTCAAAATTTCTTGATTTTGAGACAGGGCCTAAGTTGCCTGGACTGGCCCTGACATTGCAATCCTCCTGCCTCAACCTCCTTCCTGAGTTGCTGGGATTGCAGGTATGCACATCAAGCCTGGCTCAGAAACTTATTCTTGATTACAAAAGCTTTAGAGAAAGCTTTGACCACGTGTAATGCGATTCTTTTCAAATATTTGTGACTATTCAAAATGGTTTGCTTTTTCATATAAATTTTAGAATAAACTTCTAGAATTTTAAAAATGTATCCCTTTGATTTTTTGCTTGAGGTATTTGATCTTCATCCTATTTTGAAGACATCTTAACAATTGTGAGTTTTCACATCAATGAGTATTGCATCTCTATTTATCTTAGGGTTCTTAAAATTTCTCAAAGCATGTCTAGGGACATAGCTCACTGGTAGGGCATTAGCTTAGCATGTGCAAGGCTCTGGGTTCTATCTCCAACACCACTGAAAAGAGATGAGAGATGAGAGATGAGACAGAGAGAGAGAGAGAGAGAGAGAGAGAGAGAGAGAGAGAGAGTTCTCTAAGTAATATTTTATAGCTTTTGGTATAGAGGTCCTGACATTTTAATTTGTTCCTATTTGTGATAATATAAATGGTATATTATAAATTTATTTTGTAATTGGTTGATGTTTGTATACAGATTTTTTTTGTAGATTTTTAAAAAATAGATTTTGTGATCTCACTATATTCAATTACTGCTAGTAGTTGAATTGTGTACTTCTTCCTTTTTGGTCTTTATGCCCTTTCCCACCCTCCTTCCTTTACTGTATTGACTAGGATCTCAGAACAATGTTAGAAAGATGTGATAAGTGCACAGTCATGCATTGTTCTTGACCATTCAGGATTTCATCATTAAATATGATATTTGCAGTCAGGTATGGTGGCCCACACCTGTAATCCCAGTGATTTTGGAGGCTGAGGCAGGAGAATCATAGATTCAAGGCCAGCCTCAGCAACTTAGTGAGACCCTGTCTCAAGCCAAAAAGTAAAAGGAACTGAGGGTGTACCTCAGTGATAGAGGGGCCCCTGATTTCAATTCCTGCATACACACAAAAAATCATATCTATATCTATACACACACATGCAATCATGTTTACATATAATCATAATTTTATATATATATCATATATATATGATCTTTTGTGCTGGGGATTGAACCCAGGAGGGGCTTAACCACTGAGCAACATCCCCAGTCCTTTTTATGTTTTATTTGGAGACAGGGTCTTGTTGAGTTGCTTAGCTCCTTGCTAAATTGCTAAGATTGGTTTTGAACTCAGGATCCTCCTGCCTCCTCAGCCTCCTGAGCCGCTGGGATTACAGGTGTGTATAACTGTGCCCAGCCCAAAGTCATTCTTCTATATGGCTGAGTAATACTCCATTGTGTATATATACTTCATTTTGTTTATCCATTCATCTGTTGATGGGCATCGAGGTTGGTTCCATAACTTGGCTATTATTTTTAGTTTTAAGGAAGACAAATTTATCAATTTTTCTTTTATGGTTTGAGCTATGGGGATAATTTAATGTTTTTATTCAGTAAAAATAAAGTATAACTACAGGGGGAGAGGAAATGTCTAAGTTATAGTGAACACAGCTGGTTTACTTAGATCTCACATTTGTACTTCTACGTATATCATATCATAGCACAAAACATCCCCCATCTTTCTCTCTCAAGCTACCAAATAAGTCAGAAGACTAATTCACACTAGTGGGGTTATCTTTGGGAATCTGTATAAAGGGTGAAGATGTGAATTCACCATTTCCTTGGGTCACTCTCAAAGTCTTTCCTTTCTTTTCAGTATTTTTATTCCCTTATTTTTCTTCTACTAAGAATTGACATTGCAATATTTAATAGCCAATTTTTGCCACTTGGTTACATCAGTTCTTTAAAATATTATTGTCTATGATCCATGTCATGTTCTTTTTAGAACAGAATCTAAAAGTTGTAGACATCACAAAATTTAATTCAACAATTATTTTTAAAATAGAAAACAATGAAGAAGACAGTTCCTAAGCCAACATGGTGGAGAGTTGGGCTTACATTTTCTTCTACTAGGCATAGGTCTCTGGTATAATGTCTAGGTCCTTGATCTACTTTGAGTTGAATTTTGTGCAGGGTAAGAGATAGGGGTTCAACTTCATTCTGCTACATTGGATTTCTAGTTTTCCCAGCACCATCCGTTGAAGAGGCTATCTTTCCTCCAATGTATGTTTATGGCACCTTTGTCTAGTATGAGATAACTGTTTGTGGGTTTGTCTCTGAGTCTTCTGTTTTATTCCACTGGTCTTCATGTTTGTTTTGGTGCCAATACCATGCTGTTTTTGTTACTATAGCTCTGTAGTATGGTGATACCCCCTGATTCACTTTTCTTGCTAAAGATTCCTTTGGCTATTTTGGGCCTGTTATTTTTCCAAATGAATTTCATGAATATTTTTCTATTTCTCTGAAGAATGTCTTTGGAATTTAAATAGGAATTGCATTAAATCTGTATAGCACTTGTGGTAATATGGCCATTTTAACAATATGAATTCTGCCTATCCAAGAACATGGGAGATCTCTCCATCTTCTAAAGTCTTCTTCAGTTTCTTTCTTTAGTGTTCTGTAGTTTTCATTGCAGAGGTCTTCTGTTACATTGAATCCCAAATATTTTATTTTGTTTATTTATTTTTTAATTTATTTAATTTTGATTCATTGAACACAAATGGAGTACAGCTATTCTCTGGTTGTACACAAAGTAGAGTCACACCATATATGCATTCATACATGTACACAGGGCAATGATGTCTGTCACACATTCTGTTATTATTCTTACCCCCCCACCCCAACCCCACCCCTCCCTTCCCTCTATGCTATCTATCTTTCCTCCATTCTTGCCACCCTTCCACCCCACATTATGCATCATCATTCACTTATCAGAGAGACCATTCAGCTTTTGGATTTTGGGGATTGACTAATCTCACTTAGCATAACAGTCTCCAACATCATCCATTTACCTACAAATGCCATAATTTTATTCTTCTTTATGGCTGAGTAATATTCCATTGTGTATACCACAGTTTCTTTAGCCATTCATCTATTAAAGGGCATCTAGGTTGCTTCCACAATCTAGCTATTGTGAATTGGGCAGCTATGAACATTGATGTGGCTGCATCACTGTAGTAATCTGATTTTAAATCCTTTGGGTATAGGACAAGGAGTGGGATAGCTGGGTCAAATGGTGGATCCATTCCAAGTTTTCTAAGGAATCTCCACACTGCTCTCCAGAGTGGCTGCACTAACTTACACTCCCACCAGCAATGTATGAGTGTACCCTTTTCCCCACATCCTTCCCAACACCTGTTGTTGCCTGTATTCTTAATAAAAGACATTCTAATTGGGGTAAGATGAAATCTTAAGGTGGTTTTGATTTGCATTTCTCTTATAGCTAGGGATGTTGACATTTTTTCATAAATCTGTTGACTGCTTGTATATCTTCCTCTGTAAAATGTCTTGGCCCATTTATTGATTGGGTTATTAGTGTTCTTGGTGTAAAGATTTCTGAGTACTTTGTAGATTCTGGAGATTAGTGCTCTATCTGAAGTGTGTGTGGCAAAGATTTTTTCCCACTCTGAAGGCTCTCTCTTCACATTGCTGATTGTTTCCTTTGCTGAGAAAAAGCTTTTTAGTTTGACTCTATCCCAATCATTGATTCGTGCTTTTATTTCTTGCACTTTGGGAGTCATGTTAAGGAAATCTGGTCCTAGGCCAACATGATGAAGATTTGGACCTATTTTCTTTTCTATTATGTGCAGGGTCTCTGGTCTAATTCCTAGGTCCTTTTTGAGTTGAGTTTTGTACAGGGTGAGAGATATGGGTTTAGTTTCATTTTGCTGCATATAAATTTCCAGTTTTCCCAGCACCATTTGTTGAAGAGGCCCAAATACTTTTTTTTTAAAGTCTATTGTGAATGGGATATTTTCCTAATTTCTCTTTCAGCTGATTCATCGTTGATGTATAGGAATGCAATTGATTTGACTTCCGCAACAAGACTCCTAAAGCACAAGAAGTAAAGTCAAGAATCAATAAATGGATGGTATCAAACTAAAAAGCTTTTTCACAGCAAATGAAACAGTCAAGAGCATGAAGAGAGAGCCTACAGAATGGGAGAAAATCTTCGTCACCTGCATCTCAGATAGAGCATTAATCTCCAGTATCATTCCTTGAGCACCTACTCATGAATGCATGTGGTTCAGAATTCATTTAA
Organism: Glaucomys volans; assembly: GCA_020662805.1. Taxonomy (NCBI): domain Eukaryota; kingdom Metazoa; phylum Chordata; class Mammalia; order Rodentia; family Sciuridae; genus Glaucomys; species Glaucomys volans. Next base: position 102,790 of record JAJEJO010005574.1, read on the forward strand.
TCTTCATCTAAGGTTTGTAAGATAGATGCTACTTCGCATAAATTATGGATGAGGATGCAGACTCAGGCTAATCAAACTTCATTCACTCAGGAAACTTAGGTCAGGAACCAAGGGAACAAGCCTATCTGACTTGGTGAATCATCTACTAAAAATACACCAACATTGGAGTCATAGAGTTGGAGGAAAGAGTAAAAAGGAAGGCTGTGGGCAGAACCTTGCAAATAACACTTTTTCAAGGTAAAAGTAATATCAAACATGATTAGAAAAGATTTTGACAGAGAGTAGGAAATGAACTAATATTATTACAAATTACAGGTTTTCAGAGGAAGATCTGTTTCTTAGATAATCTGTTTTTTTACTACAGGCAAATGGTTTAATTTCTCTGAGCCTACTTCCTTTTTTTTGAAATGTGGGGATAGTAATCCTTCCTCTAAGGGTTTTTTTTTGAGAATAAAATGAGAAACTGAATGTGAATGTATCTGCCATGGACTCTGGCCCAACAGCTACTCAATATCTGCTCAAAGGACAAGATAGGGCTGAAATGGAAATCTGCATAAACCTCACAATTTGGTCCAGAATGTTTTTGTTTTTATTTTTAATTTGTTCTAGTTTTTTGTACATGATAGTACAATGCATTTATACATTTTGATAGATCATACATAAATGGAGTATAATTTCTTCTCATTTTTCTGATTTTATATATATAAAATTCTATGTATATAAATATTATTTATATCTAAATAAATATGAATATATTTAAATATATATATATAGATTGAGATCACCTTGGTCATGCAGTCATATGTGTTCATGAGGTAACAATGCCTGTTTCACTCTACTATCCTTATTTCCTGATGCAGGTGGGTGACTGAATCAAGTCAGCTGGGGCCTCAGATTCAGGGCTCTGCCTTGGACTCCAGTAACAGTAATGCCATGAGACAGAGAAGCAACATTTCTAACCCTGTGAAGTCTACCAGGGGAACAATGTGAAGTCTACCAGGGAACAATGCCAAGCAAACATCTTCACGCTTCTGCATGGATGGGCTTCCTCAGCAAGGGAACTGACATGCTATGACATTAATGTCTTCTTTCTCCAGAGTCATGAGCTCTTTAATGCTCTTCTTCGCTGGCCTCCTGTCTGGTGAGCTATATGTTTACATGTAAAGGGGGAGGAGTACGAATTTCTGAGCCATTCATTTGTATTCCAAAGGACTCTAAAATAATTGGAACACAGCTTCTTTCCCTTTCTCAGGAGGTGAGTAGGGTAGCATGTCGCTTCTACAAACTGTCAAAATGATAATTCCCCATTCCTCTTCTGTTGTGTGAAACAAAACTAAACTACACAAAAAGCTCCTTTTGCACATTCAGGGTCTGTCTGGCTCTCCTCACATTGCTCTCAAGGGAGGATAAAAGCAAGGGGAATTGACACGACTATTATTTTTAAGTAATAGTTTCTGATCCAGAAACCTCATTTTTGCTTTCAAGATAATGTATATATTAAAAACCTAGCCGAGCGCAGTGGCGCACGCCTGTAATCCCAGCACTTGCACTTGCGAGGCTGAGTCAGGAGGATCACAAGTTCAAAGTCAGCCTCAGCAACTTAGCGAGGCCTTAAGCAATTCAGTGAGACCCTGTCTCTAAATAAAATACAAAATAGGGCTGGGGATGTGGCTCAGTGGTGGAGTGCCCCTGGGTTCAATCCCCAATATAAAAAAAAAAAAAAAAAAGAAAAAAGAAAACTAAAACTATTAAAACTTCAACTTAGTAGAGCAAAGGAAATAATCAACAAGGTAAAAAGACAACCTGAGGGATGGGCGAAAATATTTGGAAAGCACACATCTGGTAAGGGGTTAATATTCAAAATATGTAATGAAAAGCAACTCAATAGCAAGACAACAAATGGGCACAGGTCAGGCATGATGTGCATGCTTGTAATCCTAGCTACTACTGAGGCAGGAGGATTGAAAGTTTGAGGCCAACCTGGACAACTGAGCGAGAAAGTTTTCAAAATGAAATGTAGTTCAGTGGTAGAGCACCCTTGGGTTCAATCCCCAGTACTGCAAGAAAAGAAAAGGGGGAAGGATATGAGTAAACACTTCTCCAAATAAGATATACGAATGACCAACAGGTTTAAGAAATGCTCACCAGTAATTATTAGGGAAGTACAAATCAAGACTATAATGAGATATCACCTCATGCCTGTTAGAAAGGCTGTTATCAAAAAGTCAAAAGAAAACATGCTGGTGAGGATGTGGAGAAAAGGGGACTCTCAAACACTGCTGTTTGGATGGTAAACTGGTCCAGCCACTATGGAAAACAGTATGGCAGTTCCTCAGAAAGCTAAAAATCGAATTACTGTAAGATCACAAAATCCCATCTCTGGATATCTATCCAAAGAAAATGAAATCAGTATCTTAACAAGTTACTGCATTCCCATGTTCATTGCAGCACAATCCACAGTAGCCAAGATAGGGAATCAACCCTAAGTGCTCATCGATGGATGAATGAATAAAGAAAGTGGTGTGGGTGCACACACACACATATACAAATAATGAAATATTACACAGTTTTAAAAAGAAGAAAATTCTGCCATTTTGACCTGGTTGGCCTGGAGGACATTACATTAAGTGAAATAACCTAATGGAAGACAGAGAAATTACATATAACATGATCTTCCATATGGAATCTAAAAAAGGCACACCACATAGAAGCAGAATGGTGATTATCCATGTTTGGAGGATAAGAGAAATGGAGAGAGATTGGTGGACAAGTACAAAGTTTGTTATGTAGGATGAATTAAAATTGGAGATGAATGTGTAGCATGTTGAGTGACTACAGTCAACAATATTGTTTTGTATACTTGAAATTTGCTAGGAGGGCACATCTTAAATGTTCTCAAAACACACACGATATAGTAATTAGCATGATTGTGGTAATTATTTCACAATGTGCACATATATATGAAAACACCAAGTTATTTATTTTTAAATTATTTTTACTTATTTCTCAATAAAGTTGGGAAAAAAAAGCAATCTAAAAGGGTTACAGAATATATCCTAAACTAAGTTTCTCCAAATGGACTATGTACATTGCAAGTGACGTGTGTGCAAGAAACATATTTAGATGTGGGAGGAAAACAACTCATTTCCATGTATTTAGTAAATTGTTATTAATAATTTATATGCGGAGTGACACTAACCCACACCCATCTTTATTATAGATGATTGCAATAAAGCGTGTGGGATGGAACCTGAGAGAAGACTGGGAATTCCACTGCATGTAGGATGACAGGGCACCCTGCCAGTTTCTTCATTTGCTTGTTCACATTAAGCTTATTGTGACAAGTGTATATACATTAAAGAATTCATGCGTTTTACTATTTCATATTGTATTAACTAACATAACTATCACAAATTGAATAAGCAGCTTAAAAAACACTCCTTCCAAGAAACCACAGGTTGAAAAAACCAGCAAAGCAAGCACAAACCAATGAAGGAAATACGCTTCTACTCCTTTATCAGCTTCGTGAAGAATTAAAAACAATAATCATCTGGTAATTTAATGTCATTTCTTCCCATTAAAACTCACCAGGATTTGACAAATCAATTTTTATCCATTATTGCCCTAAGTATATTTGGTCAAGGTATATAGCATAATATTTGGTAATTATAATTAGCAAAATATTTAAGATTTAAAAATATATAATCTTCACCCTGTCATTCTAAATATTATTTATATAGTAGTATAGTAGTATGTTTATGTGGGGGAAGTTTAAACCTTTTTTTTTTTTTAACCATGAGGGTGTGCAAAAAGCTCTTGAGGTCATTATCTAAAACAGATTTCCCTTTGTGGTACTCTGTGGATCTATAATTTCAAAAATTAATTAAAATGTTAAAATAAGTATCATGGAGAAAATAAAATAGTAGTTACCAGAGACTGGGGAGGGGGTGGAATGGAAAGTTTTAATGGGCATTTCCAGTTTGGGGTCCCCCCAACACCAGTGCTGGGGACCAAACCCAAGTCCTCAGGTTAGACAAGCACTCTAGGCTGAGCTACACTCCCAATCCAAGAATTCCATTTCTAAGATGAAAAGTTATGCTGATGCATGGTGGTGGTGGTTGTGATTACCAATGTGTTTAATAGCACTATATAATTAAAATGTTTAAAATGGTAAATTCTGTCATGTGTGTTCTAAAATCAAAAATTAGGGGAAAAAACTGGTAAGAAAAAGATTTCTAAACATCAAAATGTTATACATTCCTAATTAAAATGCAACTATATTCTTTTATAAAGGGTAAATCAGTGCCTTTCTAAGCCTAAAATCCTTTTTTCCTCTAGTAGGTCAAAATCTTTTGCAGAAAAAATCAACTTCCTCCTCTCTTCTATATCAATCCTCTACTATCTTAAGGGCAACAATGCCCATCCCCACCACGTGAAATGCAATTTCCTACGTATGAGGAAATAGAGACTGAATCGGAAAAGTTACTCTTTGTAATGTATAGCAAAAAAGAACATATTTTTAAAAGAGGTTATTCTTTAAGCACCTTCGCATTAAACTTTTGTGGTTCTAGACCAAGTAGGCATTCATTGTTTCAGCTAAATCTTCTTTAACTCCTAGATCATTTTAGTTATTCTCTCTTAAACTTCTTTAATTCTTTCTTGATCCCAATGGCACCACATAGTAAATGTAGAAAGCATTGTGATTGGGTTCTTTTTGTTGATCAATGTTAATTTGAACATCTCTTATAGAATTATTCCACACAGGAGATGATTTACAAGACTATTCAAATGAGCACGTAGCTCTGCAAAACCCAAAGCTTTTGCTTACATAGTGTACCGCAACTTATGCACACCTAGAAAGTCTATGGAATTTAATTCTTTCTCTCTATATATATTCAAAAGAAAATTTACTAGAATCTTTTTTTTGGTGGCGGGGGGTGGGGGTTCGGGTCTGGGGATTGAACCCATGGGTGCTTAAACCTTGGGATACGTCCCCAGCCCTTTTTATTCTGAGGCAGGATCTTGCTAAGGTGTTTAGGACCTTGATAAATTGCTGAGGCTACCTTTGAACTTGCAATTTTCCTGCCTCAGACTCCCAGGTTGCTAGGATTATAGGCATGCTACTAGAAACATTTTTAAAAGCCAGTTTGATTTACAATTTTACTTGAGTTTGTCATTATTCCCAACTCATACCCAACAAGAAATTATATCTGTTAAGTACAGTTAAATGCTACAACTCAATAAGGCAATTTGGTCTACTCTTCCTTAATTTCAGGCCATGTCCAAAAATAAAATAAAATAAAATAAAAACCAAAAAAACCCCCCAATCCATCTCTCACCTAATCACATGTATAAGCAAAACAACCCAGGTGTGAGAGAGAAGTACTTTACTTTCTGTTTAAGGCCATTTAAAATTCAATGACTGCATTGAGGGCTTTTATTTGTTCACAAAACATTTTAAATTTAATTCATCAGCTCTCTGAATTAACACTGAGGAATTATGATGTATAGCAGTTATGCAAAAACACTGTAGTTCAATGTTTTATGTGGGAGGCAGAATTCCAAAATCCCCAGAATTCTCATGCCCTGGTATACATACCGTGGTCAATCAATCCCTTCTCCAGAACTGTGGGTGGAATCTGTGACTATGATGGAAATATGATTATTACATTAGATGGCAAAGAGGATTTTGCAGATATAATTAAGGTTGACTTTGAATGAACCAAAAGGGTGAATGAATTATCACTATGGATTTGAACTATTCACTTAAGCCCTCTAAATCAGGGTTTAAAGATCAGAGGTAGAAAAAGAAAAGTGGTTTAAAATGTGGTCCTGCTGGTCTTGAAGGAGCAAATTGCTATGTTGTGAAGTGTTAGGTTGAAGCACATGGCACCAAAGTGCAACAGTCCCAGGTCAACAGCAAGAAAACAGGAAGCTCAGCCCTATCACCTTATAAAGAGGTGAACTGACTAACTTGTAATGAGCCTCAAGATGGTTTAACAGAACCATTTGAGTGATTCCAGAAGTTGAAGACTCAATAGAGAACACAGTGGGTTGTTTGAACTTCTGCAGAATTGTGAATAAGTGGGTGTTAAATTGTTACATTTGTAATAATTTGCCATGCAGTCATTACATGGGAATTAACATATATATAAGGAAAAGGAGATAAAGAGGAAATTGAAAAAAAGGGAGTAAAACTGGTGGGAAAGGCTCACAGGTTTTCATGTTGCATGCTCAGTAGTTTCAAAATGTGGTTGGTTTCAAGATAATCCTCTAGATATCCAAAGAATACACTAAGGTTTCTAGTTACGTATTTCTCATCCTTAAAACTTTACGTTTTGCAGTATATATTATAATGTACACAATATTAGTGTATGTGGATAACTCATAAATATCCATATACTTAGGGATCCTAGTTAAAATAGATACTTGTCCTTCACAATCTATCTTATCTCATTTTATTTCTTCCATCCATTCTAGAACGAAGTTTGAATCTATTCTAAACTCTTAAATTATTTACTGTTATTTTAGGCACCTTATAATCCTGTAGACCGTCTTTGTAATGCTTCCAGGAGCCCAAGCAAGTCAATTTTGTTGACCAAGACAATGCCACCAAACATCTGAGAATTACATTTGGATCACTTGTCAAACCAGAATTCCAGGCTTCTCTCCCCCTGCCCCCAAGACTGATGATTGAACCCAAGGCCTCACACATTCTAGACAAGCAATCTAACAAACCAGTCCTTAACAAAAATTATTTTGAGACAGGGTCTCACTAGGTTGTTCAATTTAGCCTTGAACTTTGATCTTCTTGCCTCGGTCCCCATAGTAGTTGGGATTACAGGTGTGTTGTCACTGAGCCCAATTACCTCTCTCCTTTAAAGATCAAATTTAGTAGTTATGGGGTGACCTGGAAATCTGTTTACAAGCAAAGTCTAAATCATTCTCATTCTTACTCAATTGAGCACCCAGGAATATATTCAGTTCGTTTAAACAAGTGGAAATCATGGTCTTTAAGAGAAACACAACTGTATAATTCCTTAAGACAGAATGAACAATGAAGTGTCCTTACACATGTATGTGGGAAGCTACAAAATACAATTTGGAAAGTATTTGAATATAGATCTTGCTTCCAATATTCACTTTTGATGCTCATGCCCCATGCTGAATAGGCATTCTAATTTCTGGAATGCTAAGACATGTAAAGAAATAATTTTTCAAGGAATTTTTTTTCTGAGATAGTATCATGAAAGACTATGTGAACTAGGAAGCAATCTTTGTACCACATGAGCTTATTCACCAAATTTATTTTTGAACATTCAGAACACCAGATTATGACATTAAAAAGAAAGCACCAAAATTGCTACACATTAATACCTGAGCAGAGACTGAAGGCAAATATTCATCTATTAAACTTATACCATGTGGAAACATAGGAAAAAAACATTCACAACACTCTATGAAGTACAATAAGTCGCACTTTTTCTGAATTACAACCAGTTAAATGTAACAATGTTAATTACACCATACCAAAAATACACACAAAATTACACATAAGTGTATTTAGTACACCAAACATTGTACAAAGTACTGGAGAAGATCATGCATGTTTAAATGGAAAGATCTGCAAGGTGACAATTTTTCAATATATACTATAGGACAAGTTCCTTTGCACTGTTAAGTACTGTTATTATGCACTGTACTTTCTGGATAAGAACAAAATTAATTTGCTAATAAATGATTTCTTACTGAGTCTATCTCAGAACAACACAGTTTGTCCTCTGTAAAATTTTTAACTGTGATATAAAAAATTGATGCAGGTTGAAAGCCACTTATTTTACTACATACCCTTGCCCAAATTACTTTCTTGTCAATTTGACCAGGCTTTAAGGAAAGACATGTCATCTTTCTATATGGTTTTAGAGAAACCTATTTTCTTGTCTTTGGGGGATGATAATGGAGGTAAAATAGGAAGAAACAAATGTGTTGAGTTTATGTTCAAAACTGAAACTCTGAGAACACAGAAACGTGGGCATCTTTTTGGCAGAGAACATGATTGTCTTGTAAATGAAATAATTTGGACTTTAATATAAATTGTGCCCATTATTTTAAATAAGCACAGTAAAGATACAAAACTATACATTAAAAAAACAAGCAAACAAAAAATGGAGCCAGTTTTGTCTTGGTATCTTAAAAATAACTAGGAAGGAAAAAAGAAACAAACATTAAAAGATATACTACATGAATCTGAGTTTAGTCGCTTAAAAGTCATTATTGGATAAATGAACCTTATTTGAAACATACAAATACAAACCAACAATCTGAAGAAAAATGAACACAGGTCTTAGGAAAGAGTTCACTTCTTTGTTATATTATTCATTAATATGACAAAAAACTAAATTTTGAAGGTTTGTTTTTCCATGCACAGTATGTTCATAGGTGCCATGACCTTCTCCTAAAATAATATTTCTTTTTCACAAAAACTTTAGCCAAACTTAATTTTCTACATCTATGTGGCCTACGTCAATCTTAATTTGAAAACAAGAACTCTGGAAATTAAGGGAAGTCTCGAGAACAACAGTTCAGCAAATATTAAGTGAAGTACTAGTCAACTTTTAAAATTTTACTTTGCCAACTTCAAAGAAAAGGATCTGGGACCAGTTTGAAAAGGCCACCCACAATAAAATATACAAGTATAAAATTGCAGGGCATTTCGTTATCATTTTAAGGCACAGTCTTTTTTTTACCCCAAATGACTACAAGTTCAAGGTCACAGTGATATATGCTTAATTTTGGTCTGGTTTCTCATGGGTATGTTGCTACATTTATAGTTAGTCTTAAGTTTAAGAAAAGGTAATACAATCACTTCAAAATAATATATTTAAGTCATTTTATGTTTTTAAAAATGTAAATACATAATACAATATCCTAATATATACACACCCCCACAACAGAGGAGCACAAGGTTATTTCTATCATTATTACATCAAATACCTATTTGACAATGTAGAAAGCATGATTATGTTAAAATACGGACATCTCCTATTTAGGATAAATTGTTCAACGCAGAGGACAAACTCATTCCAAAGGACAGTATACAGTAAATTCAGATCTTGTACATTTCTTTTCACAAATATCACCCACAGTCCCCATTAATAACTGAATAAACTGTCATTAAATCAAGGCCAAATATTTCAACATTTGCTTTTCTGTGCTACCTCTACTTCCAACAGTACTTACGCAAACTGTATTAACATTACTGGGCAGAGAAACATGATTAAATGATGATAAAAACTATGAAAGTCTAAAACTTCCTTAAAATTTATATGGGGAAAAATTAAAGCCCTGCAAGCAGATAAACAACAGTTTCTGAGCCTATCATATTTCTACTTTTCTCTCACAAGCACCACCATATTAATGTAACCTTTAGCATTAACATCTTGATTGTTTTATAATATTTTCCTTTGAGATTCACATTTTTAAAAGTTTATTTCATTATACTATGCTAGGGTGTAGTGGATAATTTCCTCATGTGACCATATAAAGGGAATGAGTGGAAACATACAAAAAACAAAAGAAACTGCAAACTTTCAATTAACATAAATAAGACTCATACCTTTTTTGTGATACAACTAATGTTTTATATCACAAAATTAATCAAAAGCAAAATTATTTCAAAGGATTACTTCAATGATGAAAGGTCAGTATTGGGTGACCTGATTTTTACCAAATAAAATCAGAAAACATTCAAAAAATCATATAAAATGGAACATACTATACCATAATTGAGTATTTTCAAAGAAATTCGAAAATGGAATTTTCATGATATATGCATTTATTATAAGTCCTAAATGAAAAATACTGAAAAGATTATTTTTGCTTTAATCCCAATACATTAAGAAAGTTTCATTGGCACAAATATCCAGAGGTATTTTACAATTTCATTTAGCTTTGGTGGTAAAGTATGTTTACCAGATGAATACAGTTATAGTGTTTTCAATACAGAGCTTTGATGCTAATAAGAATTCAAATGTCTTTTCTTCCTAAAAAAGGGATGTAAAAAGTCCAATATGAAACAGAACAAGTGCAACATGAAATACAAAATATACCTGTCATTTAGGTTTTTGAACAGTTAGTAGCTACACTTTGTCTATAAACTTTTTTACTCCTAACATTATTACTATATAAATACTAAAAGTCAAAATAACATTAAAAAATAGCATATGAACTTTACAAAATGGCTACTTTTAGATTCCCTAAACTAAGATTAGAATTTGAATATGCAAACAAACTTATACTAATTAAAATACACCAACAGATACAGATTTTCATAAATGTTGAAAGTTACAATGTACAGAATGTTTATAGATTGATTCTGACTCTTATGCAAAATTCTCTGAAATTAACTGGTTTCCTGGTATCTAAAAACTTACATTTTGAGCAGCATAACACTTTCAGAAAGTACTGTACTTGATTTCAAAAGCATTAATCTAAGACAATTTCATTAAGATGTATCATTTAACTTTTGAACAACCTGTTATCAATTTAGGTGTATTGTCACACTTATATCATTAATGCGATAACAGCTTATTTATTCTATTTCCAAAGTCTGTTCTATTCTTGAAATTAAGTTACTAAGATACAAAATTCAGTCTTCTCTATTCATAATATAATTTATTTAAAACAATGTGAATTCTTGAGCAATCACAGTATACATATTTGGACTTGGATCACTGACTCAACTTTTCTTTCCTATTACCCTTATGAAAAGTAAAGACTTATTTTCTCAAGTCACTAAAACTTATTGTGAAAGACACAAGAATGCATGAGTAATGTGTATAAATAAACTTGAGAATCTGAAATGTTCTTAATTCAAAAAGACTGGGATAGAATATTGGCTTCCGAATCATTTTATAATTGTGTAAAAGTATCTTCTGCATTTACATTTATTTGTTAAGAAAGTTTTCCTGGCAGGATCTAATTTCCTGAAACAAAGATAACTTTTATTGCTTCCTTTAGTCTGGTGAGCGAGTGGCATACTCTCCCAATTGATTTTCCCCCTTAATAAATTTCACAAGGAATCTTGTTTTCTATGATATACAAATCCAAAAATCCTACAACACTGAAAAAACACTAAGTGATGATGAGAAATAATCAACAAATGCCTAGTCATAGAAAGTCCTAACACATTTTTTTGGATTTTCCCCCAAATGATTTTAATAACCAGTTCCAAAAACTTCAAATGTAGCACTCTAAGGTTTTGCACTAAACTAAATAATAATGCAAGACATTACACTAATTTAGAATAATCTAAGATAAAATTATGCCAATTGATTTATCTGGAGATTCAGGAATCAGATCTAGTTTACCTTATATTTGTTTCCCTAATTTTCCCAGAGCTTTAAAAAGCTACATTGAAAGGTGAGTTTTACTTCCTTTTATTTCCCTGACCACCTTCTTGAAGAGGTGCCAATGAGTAGCCAGGTTAAATGAACACATTATGCTATAAAGGAAAAGGCTGGAGAGTTAAGGAAGCCATAGGAACTAGAAAATGAAAAAAACAATCTGCCTTGTACAAGTAGTATCTATATGAGCGATAAGATAATCAGTAACAAATATTTAGTAGGCCTACCTTCTATAGTTCTTTGTTTTTTCTTTACTAAATTCCCATGTGGATATTTGTATAGTTATTTCAACCAAGAAAAGGTACCTATTCTATTACACTCATCTGAATTTATCTGACTAAAATATTAAAAAATTAATACACATGATAGGAATTCAAAAATCAATGTTAATGAGTTAAGAACCACTGCCTTAAGTATTTTCATTCTGATGAAAACTAAGAAAATGAGAACCTAATTTAACTCTGGCATGAAAATGATCCAGAAATAAAGAAGGTTAACAGGTGCTGATGGTGTAGCTCAGTGGTAGAGTATGTGCTCAGCATGTGAAAAGGTCTGGGTTGGATCTCCAGGCACCCACCCACTACCATACACCATGTTAGGGACTTCTATCATATTATCAGTTCTCGATTATAAAAGCAGTAACTATAAGGGAGGCTTTAGAAACACTAAGAGTATCTAGTGTTTTCCCCTGTCCAATCTATATCTGATCAAGTAGCAACAACAGTGTCTGAGAATTATTTTATAAGCAAAATATTTGCTCAAAACTCAATAATTTCTAAATAAAAATGCCTTAAGAGCAGAACACAGAAATTTGCAGAACTAGATTATCCCTAGCTGCCAATAAAACAATTTCTTTTTTAGTAACACTGTGAATAGGTCTGTGCTGTTTTACCAGATAATAATAAAGACTGTAAGCATGATTCCCACAGCATGGAATTTAAAGGCAAATATTTCTTAAGTGATAGAAATATCAATTTTGCTAATCCTCACATGGAACCTACCTCTTACCTCTGGAAGCTACCTGCATTTAAAGTGCTTGATGAAGACCCTGTCAAATATCTTTGTACACATATAAATATAATGGCCAATAACCTAACTTACTACTGTTTATAGAATGTTTTAATTAATTTTGTAGTTCTTAAAATGAAATTTTTATTGGCTTAAGACTTAAGAACTTAATGATAAGTACACTTCCACAAAAATATATCAGTGAGAATTAGTGTTCCTAGTCTACTGCTTGAAAAAGTGAGAAATTCAAGCTTGTCACATTTTATCCTTGAGCAGTACTGATTAAACAAGGACTTCAGCTCTCATAAACGTAATGATTATGGCTGCCAACAGAAGATTCAAATTAATAAATTTCCTGAAGTTCTTTCTGTATAGATCTAAGTTCAAACTCAGAGAATGATACATTTAACTTATAACTTGGGATACAACTAAAATAACAGTACCAAAAATATGAGCATAAAAGTTGTTTCATATGTACAGCCACATATAGGTAGATGTGTTCCTATTTATATGTGGTATGCCACAGAGACAAGTGTATAATTTAATAAAAATCTCTTTCCTCTCAGGTATTGAACATGCAAGCATCTTGTGGTTTATTATTTTTGCTACTTCTCTCAAACCAACAAAAGCCTCATATGTCTCTAAGTTTATTAAGAGGTTATCACACCCCTTTAATGGTCTCGGTAAGTGATAATATGAATACTGAACAATAAGCATGGAACTGAAAATGACAACAATGGAATCATGCAAACTTACAACCCTCAGAAGAGAGAGTAAGACCCTCTAACTAATGCTAAAATACAAGGACCTGAGGAGGAATTAACAAGGGAAACGAGTTAATGACCCACAGTATTCAAGTGGGAGGGACTCTCTATAGAGTTAACAGCTGAGAGGTTGCAATGGAGTCCAGATACAATGGCAGATGAAATAAAACTGATTTTCTAGGATGTATCAGGGTATTAAGAAGGACAAAATTTCACATGTGCAACTGTGGAATTACCAAAACTTAAGGACATTTACTTAAGAGGTTTGGGGTACTTAGAGTATACACATGTACATGAAGGGCTCTATGGCCAGGTATGCTTCAGCCTGAGTTTATTCTGTGTGAAGGAAAAGAGTACTATCCTCTTGTACCATGCTCCATTACCTTCTTCAAACTCTCTGAACCGAAATTTGAAATGAAATAGAAACGTTACTCTCTTATCTGTCAAACAGTAATCCTAGAAGTCACATGGGCAAATCAAGATTCCACTATTGAACCTATAGGCTAACACCCCAAATTTATTGAGAAGTATTGCTAATATTTATGTTACTAATGTGATAACACTTGTTTGCTGTTATCTCATTAACAATATAATTTCATGCATCCAATGTGATACTATACTTGATCCTGTTGATTTTTTTTCACAGTAGACAAAAATGGTGCAAACCTACCGTTGTTTCTGACCACTGGAGTTGTCATTTTAACAAGCTATCATATTTTGGCAACCATGGGGGCAATGAATTAATCAAATGGTATCAACCAAACAAAGAAATTACTCCAGTCCCAATATCTGTGAGAATATTCTTTAAATTTAACAGAAGATTTCTTAAATGGTCTCCTGATATTCACCAAGAATATATGATAAGATTCATATTTGAAAATAACAGGAAAATTTCATTGTTCTGAATCTGAATCATGTTTCCATCATCAGTCTTGCTCTGGTTATCAAAAAGCAGGTCTCCTTATAATTCAAAGCTCTATTTCCATAGCTGTAAGAAGACAAAAGGTCTATTCTGTTCACCACGGCTGCCAAAAACCAACCAAAGACTCTTTGTGGTAGTTTAACTTCTGGGAAATCATAGTGGATTTTGTCAGTCTTTTTTTTTATCCATTTTTTAGGACTTATTTTTCAATACATAAACTACAGATAGCAAATATAAAACAAACCACTTTCAGAAGAAAGTTTGATGAAACAAGTAGAATGTTTGATGTGAGACTACAAACAACGCTGCATCTACTCAGTCTCAAGAAAAAGATCCCTGGTATGGCTGATGAAGTAGATTAAGTGATATGCATGGAAGTCCTCAAAGACAGTGGCCATCATATTCCTTCACTAATTTTTCAAAAATGAATAATATCCAGATGCCACACCACAAAACAAAACCATGCTTCATCTATTTTCCTCAAGCATTACAAAACTAATTTCCTATTTTCAATACTGTAAAAATAGACTTGTCTTCTCCAAAGGATCTTGCTTCCCATGTTGGTGGATCTGTGCGTTCACTCTTAAAATTGGCCCTAGAGGCATAAATCATCTTTATCATCATGTAAGTCCAATCTTACATAAAGTTGCACAATGCATGGAGTAAGAGAGGAATGAAGACAAAGCATGGAACCCTGTATAAGTGTGCTGACCCAAAAGCAATCACACCAACAGCCAGAGGAAGTGGAAATTGTGAGGCAGTCTTCAACAATTTACTGTAAAAAGAGAGATAAACATTGTTACGTAAAATGCAATGTGAGCTAAAATGGATTATGTCAATCTTTTATATAGTTTTAGGAAAGGTAAGTATTCTAAGTGATTGTAAATGAAATAATTTTTAATGTAATGAATTTACCTGTCCATGATTTTTAAGAGAAATATGAGCCATATTTTGACTAGAAAAGGGGAAAACATTTCTATGCAGAAAATAGCCACTTTGTTTAGTGTTTCAAATATTAACAACAGAAAAATATTAGTTCGACTTTTACTTAATAATACACCTAAAAATTTATCCTAACAAAAAATGATATTCACTAAGACATAGCTACAGAAATGTTTATTTTAATCTTACAATAACAACAAAAGAAGCAAACCCAAAAGGAACCTCTTTTTTCCTTTACTTATTGATTTGTACTGGGGCGTGGACCCAGGGGCACTTGACCCCTGAGTTATATCCCCTGTCCTATTTATTTTTTATTTTGAGACAGGGTACTGTGAAGCTGCTGTGGCTGGCTTTGAACTGGCAGTTCTCCTGCCTCAGCCTCCCGAGTCACTGGTATTACAGGCATGTGCCACTGTGCTCAGCAGGAACCTTCTTTAATTCCCAATGAAAGAACCATATAAGTTAAGATACTAAATGTTTTTAAAATAATACTATTCTCAGGAAAGACTATTGGCTTTTTACTCTGAAAAGAGAGAAACCACAGACAAGAAGGGGTTAAAAAGCTTGCCTAAGGACATAAAGATATTGAATGGCAGAACCAATATATGAGGCCCAGGTTGGCTTGATTCTAGAATATTTGCAAATGTCTTCTAGAATCAACTGAAAATGTTCCCAGAGCAAACAATCAGTGAATTAAAAGCCAAATAGTATTATGGAGAATTTTAACCATACACAAAAGTAGTCTAACAGCATAATGAATCCCCATGCACCTGTTAGTCAACTTCAAAAATTAGCAAATCATGGCCAATCTTAACTTCACCCATATCTCCATCTACTTTCACTCCTCCTATACTTTTTAGAAGTAAATATTATACATAGCTTTTAAGGGTTAACTTTTTAAAGAAAATAATCCATGTTAATACATCCTAGCAAGTAAAACTTATAGTTGAAACAAGTATAATATACTTACATATAAACCCATAATACTGTTACTTTTAGGAATAATTAAATTAATTACAAATAAAGAATATGCTTCAGAAATAAAAACAAAGGGTGATAAAGACCAGGATCAGACGTAAGAAAAATAAAGATTAATGTATCATACCTTGATTTTATTGAAACCGTGTAAGTATTTCCAAGAATTGCCATAGTTGGAATAAGGATAAATGCCAAAGGTTTGCATGGATCAGGATTAAGTTTAAAATAATACCTATAATAAAAGAAAAAAACCCATAAATCAACAAAACAGAACTGTTCACTTTAAAAATCCATTCATCCATCAATCAATCAGGTACTGGAGATTGAACCCAGGGGAACTTTATCACTGAGTTACAACCCCAGCCCTTTTTATTTATTTATTTTTTTGAGACATGGGCTCAGTAAATTGCTCAGGCTGGCAACTACCATTGTGCACCATGGCACCTGGCTTGAGCATATTAAATTACCAGAATCAATCAAATTAAATAATATTCAAAACATTCCAATAGCAGTATGGATAAAAGAGAGCTCTAAACAGGTCATAAAATCTTTAATAAGTAGTTTTTTTCTCTAGATCATCCTTATAACCCAAGGTTTTACATGGAGAATTATGTTCAGACACAAGTAAAGGAAATAAAAACACCTAGCATGAAAGATTTGATTTCCCTTTTATAAACAGTATATGCCTAAAAGGTAATAGTTTTTAAAAGACAAATTATTTAAAACATATCAAAGCTGCTCTCTAACAGATACAATAAATGAAAAGTAACCGTCCTTTATCTTTTTAAAATTCAAAAATCTCATCTTTTGTATTTATGGATAGTAAGATGTCTAAGGCCTTTCAGAATCATACATTTGTGTTCCTCAAATAATTGCAACTGCAAATCTGTGAACAAAAATCTGGATCTTGACTAAAATGAGGAATAAAAAGATATTAACATCTGATAATCTTTGATTTCATTTATTAAACTTATTTTAGTTCTACTAACTAAAAAAATACTTTCAATATTTAGATAATCTGAAACCTTTGTACTATTTTTTTAATGTGTAGGGGACTTGACTACTATTTGAAAGAGGTGGACTTTTATTTAGAAATATACCAATAAGTAAAAATACAAATCATTCTTTTTTGCAGATTTTTGGGGGAGCTGATATTCCAAAAGTTTACATTCTTGTAGTGAATGAGAAAATGTGAATGTATTGAAAATAAATTTCAGGTTCATAGCTTTTTGGTCTTAAGGAATTTTCATGGACCATCAGGAATATGAGCAAGTCTCTACTTGACAGATATGTATTGTCTAAACCACAAAAATAATAATTACATAAATGAAACGCACCTCAGATTCTTTAACCAATAAATTAAGGATGGCATGCTAAGTAATACAATCCATGTTAATAAGTTAATCACAATACTGTGCATGCGAAGACTGTCTTCAGCATCATTAGCAGATAAACGAAGATGGTGTACTGCAGAGTCTTTATGGTGATTGGATTTTTTTTCACTTCTTCTAGAGTGTTTGGGATTCTACAAAGCAATAAAGTAAAAATATCAAGATATTAAGTATACAAAAATAAACCAGAGGTATTTATTTTATTTAGAATTATAACTACTAAACTAAACAGTTAAATATGTATCTTTCCATTACCAAACTGAAATCAAAAGTGAAATTACCCATTTAAATGCTACCTAATTAAATGGTTACAGTGATAAAAGTTTAATTCTTTTGACTTGCTATTTTCACTGCTGAGAATATAGCCTCTAAGTAATTGCTCAAAATAAAACAAGAATATTTCATAACAATAACAAAAATGACACAGGTACTAACAAAGGTCAAATTAAATTTAGAACAATTTAAATCTATTTTAATAATCTTTAAGTTCAGTTTTATTAAAGTTACTTAAAAATTCATAATACTTTCACACACTATCAAATTCTAACCTTTCTGAAATATAAACATATTTTCTCATGTTTTTTCATATTAAAGTTATATAGAGTTTTTAAAATACAACATACCACAGGCTGGCTATTTTTAAAAGTTGTTAGGCTGGCTTGCAGATGAACAATCTATGGGAAAAAATAATTTTACTTGTATTGCAACAAAAGGGATAGGAGTTTTTATTAAAACTGAGAAGTACTGTAATTGGAAATTTAAAAAAATCTGAACTAAAAATTTATTTAAACATTTAAAAACATTCTTTTAGAAAGATAAAACAATAACACATGCTTGCTACCATAGATTAAAAAAAGAAAATACTTGGAAACAAAACAATACAAACTTCCAGAGTATGTAGGGACTAGGATATGCTGCTACACATTTTGCATCCTGTGAACCTATGTTTGATGATGCCTTGCCATATAGCCATTTATGTGCCTTTTAGGTTAAACAACTTGATTGAACTTAATATAAGAAGTTAAATACAAATAAAAAATACATATCAGTAATATACAGTGGTGAAATGTTTAAAAGAACTTGAAAAAAATCTGTATATTTAATATATTTGAGTTCCATAAGTATCTGAGAAAGTTTTGCTTTTGTATCAGTTGTTCAAAATGCCTAATTCAAAAAACTAAATATGTTGTATTTATGAATTAAAGTAGGTTTAAATATTTTTTTCAGATGCACATAAAGTTCCTTTGAAAAACTGAAAATAATCTATAATGAGTATATGTTAGTGTTAAAAGCAGAGGCAAAAATCTTTGTTGAAGAGCTGGGGTTGGAGCTCAGTGGTGCAGCGCTTGCCTAGCATGTGTGAGGCACTGGGTTCAATTCTCAGCCCTGTATAAATAAATGAAAATAAAAGTCTATCAACAACTAAACTATATATATATATATATATATAAATAATTTTTAAAAAATCTTTATTCAAAAAAGAAAAAATAATTATTATCCACTGTGATGTCAAGTGTTCAGAGATGAACACTTGAAACTTGACACCTGGACACATGACATCACAGTGGATATGCTATATGGACAACAATATTATATGAATGTGTAAATATAACCTCCTGGATTTTCCTGCGAAAGTGTTTTTTGCTTCTTCAGTAAAATTAGCAGCCCATTATTTTTATCATTGTCTTTTCATTTTTCAGCAACATTTCTTAATATTTTAGATTTTTTCAGCATGATTAGTAACTTGAATTCCAACTAACTTTTTGCTTTCTTTCACCCATGTTCAAAGAGAGAAGTAAATCAAACCTTTCTGTTAAAACAGACTATGTCTGTTCTCCTTTGTCTTTTTTTTTTTTCTTTAGCAAAAAACTCAGATCAGTAATTTCAGTTCTTCAGTAACTGTGTATCTAAATAACCAAGACATTTAGAAACCTTCATTTAAATGTTATATAAAAGAGGGATGTTATAATAATAATTAAAGTGTTCATTAACAAAGCCTACAAGGTATTCCACACCCACCTAATAAAAGCCCAGTCATTCTGGCTCTACTTCTGATTTGACATACCTTAAATACATAGTAAAGGTAAGAAAGAAGTATGGCGAGTGCTCCACAAGTTGTCCAACTAACTATGATCAGAACAACTGTCAAAAAAGGTAAGTCTGGTGATATCATCTTGATATCTTTAGGAAGTTCAGAGGGTCTAGAATAAGACAAAAGTTTAAAATAATAGAATAACAGATATTTATACAGCACATACAAGAAGAAAAAAATAAACAGGTTGAGTATCCCTAACCCCAAATTGAAAATACTCCAAAATTCAAAAGTTTTAGCCCTAACATGTTACAAGTGGCAATTCCACACCTGATCTTATGTGATGGGTTATTTTCAAGATGCAGGTACAGATTAAAAATATTGTATAAAATTATCTTCAGGCTATGTGTATAAGGTCTATACAAAACATATGTGAATTTTGTGTTTGGACTTCGTTCCCATCCCTAAGATATCTCATTATGGACACACAAATATTACAAAATTTAAAAAAATGTGAAATCTGAAACACCTGTGGTCCCAAGCATTTCAGAAAGTTAATGAACCTGAAGTACTCTGCCTCTTCTGCTTATTAATAAGTATCATGTGGTAAACAGTATCAATAAAGGCAAGTGGTCACATTTATTTAAGTTCGGTAATACAGTGTGAGAGCTCCCCTTCTATTGAGATACATCACTATGGCTAACACTTGTACTAAGGAAGACAAAATGTTGCCAAAGGTAACCATTAATTATAGACCCTGTGCCATACATCTCCAACCATGATAGGAAGAACAATTTTCCATTTTTTTTAAAGCCTTGAGACTACTCTGATGCTTGTTGGTGTTACCATCAAAAACCCCTGCCAGAAGCACCTCAGAAAGCAAAGTAAGAAGCACCACACCATAACTTCCACCTGCCATGACAGTAAATCAGATAACATGTCTGGTATGGAGGAGTGGCAATGGAAATTGGATTGGTGTTTCAGAAAAGTCTATCAGTAACTTCAGATTCAAACTGCATCGTTGGGTCCTTAATACAATTCTAGGCAATGTCCTTGGAGGTTTTATACATTTCATCTAATAGGATGCTGAATATAGTGATTGGAGTTTCTTATCCTCAAGTTTCATTAACTGAGCATATAAAAGCAGGCAGGAGGATCCAGAGTCCAAAGCCAGCCTCAGCAAAAGTGAGATGTACCTTAAATACATAGTAAAGATATGATAAAATACAAAATAGGGCTGGGAATGTGGCTTAGTGATCAAGTGCCCATGATTTCAATCCCCAGTACCAAAAAAAAAAAAAAAAAAAAACAAACCAAACCAAACCAAACAAAAAAACAGCACTGTGGAGAAACAATCCCTTCTGAGAGATTTACAACCATGAAATTTGTCATGCGTTTTTGACTAATTCTTGGCACTAAGGTCAATATCCAAGGTGGCATTAATTTGCAATAAATGATGAGCTTTGACAAAGGTATAAGTTGGAACAATAACTCATGCTTTTGCTAGTTATATATCTTTTCTTAGAAAATGGTTTAGTGACTGTAATTAAGAGAAGTAGGAAAGTTTTGAGCCATTCGTTTTACCTTTTCAAAGTTAGCCATAAGGAGGAAAGGAGTTTCACAGATGCAGAAGACAGTAGGCCACTCCAGTAGGCAGTACATGTTCCAAACAGAAAGAGAATCAAAGATACGAGGGGGAAACACATACTCTGACTAGTCAAAACAATGGCGTCTAATTCTGGTAACAATAACAAGTCCCACAATTCCTTAAACCATTTATACCTGTGAACAAAAGAAAACAAAATGAAAGCAAAACAATGAATAAACACCCACAATAACTAACATTCCAGAATTTCAAATTTTAGGTGTTTGACCATTCTCTAGCATCTTTAATGTTCTATGATTCTTAACTTATAAATTTATTCTGAAAAAAAAATCAGAAGTCTCTGAATGAAACAAGTCATTTATCTCACACATGAATCTACCTATCAGCAAGTATGAGTACTGACAGCCAACACAGCATTAGTGCTCTCTTGATTTCTCTATGAAGCAACGTATTCGTCATTTTTTTTTTTAAGGTAAAAAGCCAATAGTTAGTTGTAATGATTAAGTAATGGTTCTTAAACAAAAAATACAAAATGTGAATAAATTAAGAATGTAATGTCAACTATAATCAAGAGCTCGAAAATATACTTTCTATAAGAAGAGAAAATGATCAGAGGCACTATTTCATCAATACCCTGTAATAGTTTGTCAATCTGGGATACCCAAAGATTTTGGACCATATATATCCATTTGCAAACCTTAAAGGACTGTAATATTTACAGTCTAAGTTAATACTGGTAAGTTTGATAATCACTTTTGGAATGACTATACTACTGAAATAAATGTAGATATATTGATTAAGCCCTTTCCTAAAAGAAAAATCCCTATCCAATGATACCAGTCAATTGCCACATTTGTATGACAATTAATACTGCATTATAGAATCAAACATATTTTTTGTATAAAATAAAATTAAAAATCATTATCACAGACAATAAAATAAAACTTACCCCAAAAGAAACTTAATCATAATTACAAAAGGATCAACTTTGTATGGTTTGGCTTCTTTATCCAATATGGTAGCATATTCTAAGCAGTAACCTGGTGGTGTAAAAAAAATTACATGCAACACAGAATTCACAGTAATTAAGTACGAAATATGTATTTTGCATTGTCAAGAGCAACATTTTATGACAGAAAAGCAAGGGACTCTACTACCATCAGAGACTCTTCTTGAAAGACTGAAAATTACTGTTAATTCAATGGTTCTTAAAGAACAATAATTTGTGAAATAAATGTAGGAACTCAAAGCTAAGGTTTCATCTCCTGTATTTTCACAAATCTCCACAGGTGACTTTTAAAAACAGATTTATCGAGGATTAATTGAGATTAATCCTCATACCATGCAATCCTTCATGTAAAGTCTTCACAATTCAATGTTCTTTTAGTGTATTCAATATTGTGCTTCCATCATCAGTCTTCAAAGCATTTTCATTATTACCCAAATAACTTGTTTCCCTTAATAACTCCTTTGTTTCCCATTGTTCCCCTTAATAACTATCATCCTCAAACCTTCCATCCTTAAGCAACCACTAATGTGCTTTCACTATAGATATGCCTATTCTATATATTTCATATAAATAGAATCATATAATGTGTGGTCTTTTGTGACTGGCTTCTTTCACTTAGCATTTTTCAAGCTTTGTCCATACTGTAACATGTATCAGTACTTCACTTCTTTTTTATTAATGAATAATACTCCACTATTAGACTTACCATTTTTATTAATATTCATTTAAATTATTTCCATGTCTTGGGTAGTATGAACAAATACTCCTATAAACATTTGTGTGCAAGTGTTTATATGAATGTATGCTTTCATTTCTCTCAGGCCTATTCTGGGAATGGAGATGCTGACTTACATCCATAACTGAATCATTTGAGGAATTGTCAACTATTTTCCAAAGAAGCGCTTCCATTTTACATTCCCACTAGAAGTATATGAGTGTTCTAATTTTTCCATATCTTTGTTAACACTTGGTATCATTTTTCTTACTATAGTCATTCTAGTGAGTATGAGCTACAGGTGGTTCTTATAATGATGATGATGATGATTATTTTGGTGGTGGTGTGGATTGAACCCAGAGCTTCATGTATGCTTGGCAAATGCCCTATCACTGAGCTCTACTCCCAGTCCAGCAGATGAATTTTGATATGCACTCTTGGTGCAGAACTACCTCTTCAATTGTTTAAAACATATTCCCATACTTAAACATTCTAGAATAAGTAAAATCAAATATCCCTGGAGTTTCTGGGCAATCTATTTGTGAATTCAGTATGTTTAGGAATCAATTATCAAGTCTGCTAAAATTAAGAAGCAGATTTTCAAAATCTGACAGACTGAGGATGTAACTCAGCGCTTGGGCTTGATCCCCCGCTTTAGGGTTAGGGGGACTCAAACCGAACAGGACAGATTTTACATTCAAGTCTGGTTGATGTCATATCACCAGAATAATCTCTCTCTCTTTCTTCCCCCTGGTACTAGGGATTGAACCCAGGGGTGTTCTACCACTGAGATGCAGCTCCAGCCCTTTTTAAGACAGGGCCTTGCTAAGTTACTGAGGCTGGCCTCAAACTTGAGATCCTCCTACCTCACCTCCCACCCCCATAACTGGGATTATAGGCATTCCTGGAGTTTAACTCAGGTATAAATGAGCATGGAATGCAAATCTGAAGTCATATGAAAGTAACTGAAAGGTGTTAAGTAGTTATAGGACTTGGAAAGACGGATATGGTGAAAGTGAATTATGGACTACTTTTATATATTTTTATGTTTTTACACACTTTGAAATATTTTGGTCCCATTCTTTTTTCCTGCTTCCCTCTATTACTGACCAAGCCCAACAAAATAAAGATTTAGCTCTCAGGAAATTGTTCTAATTATTATATTCTAAGGAGGTTTTATCCATTTATCCTACATCTGCCTCTCCTGATCCATTCACTTTGGGAGGCTGGCTTCTATGGACAGGTTTCTAACTAGTTCAATTCAGTGAATGAGAGGTTCTAGTAGAGAAGAGAGTAGGAAAAAATGGAGTTAGAGAATTCATTTCCCTACCGTTTCCCCTGCTGTGCCACAAGTTGGCAGTACAGCATGTTCCTAGACCCAAGGCTGCAGCTCCAGTAACACTGCTCATTCAAACAGGTCTCCTGGATTTCCTCCTTTCTAGCTTCTACTTTATCATCTCTTGTTAGTTTCCCTTAACTCTGCACAAACCTTTGAAATAGTTCTTTCATTAAAATCTCAATTATTCCATTCAGTGTGCCAGGACCTAAATAACATTGCTGATACAGACTAGCTTACTAAATGTGTACTGTGTGTTTGGTATGATGTTAGTCTCCAGAAATAAAATGGAGAACAATATGCCTTTGATGAGGCTCTGCATCTTAAGAGGTCCTTAAAAAGGAAGCTTCGGGTATAAATCAGCATACTACAGTGATGCAGCCACATCAATGTTTATAGCAGCCCAATTCACTATAGCTAGATTGTGGAACCAACCTAGATGCCCTTCAATAGAGGAATGGATAAAGAAACTGTCATATATACATAATGGAATATTATTCAGCCATAAAGAATAATAAAATTATGACATTTGCAGGTAAATGGATGGAATTGGAGATCATGTTAAGTGAAATAAGCCAATCCCAAAAAACCAAAGGCCGAATGATCTCTCTGATAAGTGGTTGATGACACATAGTGGGGGTGGAGGGAGGCACGGGAAGAATGGAGAAGGGATGGATTGTATAGAGGAAAATGAAGGGTGGGGAAGGGATGGGGAAGGAAAGATAATAGAATGAGACAAACATCTATACCCTATGTATACATATAAATATGCAAAATGTATGATTCCATTTTGTGTACAACCAGAAAAATGATAGTTGTACTCTACTTGTGTACAATGACCTAAAATTTAAAAAATAAAATAAATAAATAAATTCCCCATCTTGGACAAAAAAAAATGTATAAAGTGTAAAAACAAATAATGAATTTTGGGGGGGGGGATGACTCCAATCTTAGAGGATTCCCCAGCTCCTTAAGAACTTGGGAGACATGGGTCATGAATTTTCTGTCTTCTTTAGTCACATGTAGGATGAAAAAGTAGCTCTGATGCATTGGCCCATAAAGTGGGAAGGAAGGAAAGAAGGGAGGGAAGATAAGAAAGGAGGAAGGGAAAACAAGAGAGGAAGAATGAAAGAAGAGAAGAGAGGAAGGGGACAAACTAGGATGACACAGGAGGAGATCGGGGGCAGATGCCTACTAATAGATGTATATGCTACTGAACAAAGGTGCTAAAAGCATGTTGGAGAAAAGACAGACCTTTTCACAAATAGTACAGGCAAAACTAGATATCCATTGGATATCTATGGACAGCAATGAAGCTAGATTCCTGTCTTTCACCCTGCACAAAAGTGAACTCAAAATGGATCAAAAATCTAGGAATTAGACCAGAAATTCTGCAACTGCTGGAAGAAAACAGTGTCAATGCTCTAACATATAGGGACAGGCAACAACAGGACTCCTAAAGCACAGGAAATAATTATATAAGAATAAATGGGATTTCATCAAATAAAAAAGCTTCTGCACAGCAAAGGAAACAAGAGCATGATGAGAGAGTCTATAGAAGAGGAAATTCTTTGCCAGCCACTCTTTCAACTGAGGGTTAGTATTGGCAATATATAAAGAACTCAAAACACTTACCACCAAAAAGTAACCCAATCAATGGGCACACAAACAGACACTTGTCAAAAGAAGAAATACAAATGGCCACCAAATATATGAATAAATGTTCAACATCTTTAGCAATCAGGGAAACACAAATCAAAACTACACTGAGCCAGGCGCAGTGGCACATGTCTCAGGATTCTCAAGCCAGCCTCAGTCACTTATTGAGGCCCTAAGCAACTCAGTGAGACTATCTCTCTAAATAAAATACAAAACAGGGCTGGAGATGTGGCTCAGTGCCCTGGAGTTCAATCCCTGCTACCAAACAAACAAGCCAAAAAACTACACTGAGACTTCATCTCACTTCAGGTGGAATGGCAATAATCAACAAAACAAATAATAATAAATACCAGGCAGGGTGTTGGGAAAAAGAAACACTTAAAGGCTGTTGATGGGATTGTAAATTAGTTTAACCACTATGGAAATCAGGATGGAGGTTTCTGAAGACTAGGAAAGTAACAACTATATGATCCAGCTACATCACTCTTCAGTATTTATCCAAAAGAATTAAAATTAGAACACTATAGCGATACACACATACATTTTATAGCAGTGCAATTCACAATAGTTAAGTTATTGAATCAGCTTAGGTGTCATCAGCAAATGAAAAATGAGATATACATACATAGTACAGTTTTATTCAGCCATTGAGAAAAATAAGATTAATGAGATTATGTCATTTGCAGGAAAATGTATGGAACTTGAGAGCATTGTGTTAAGCAAAATAAGCCAGACTCAAAAGTGGAGGGTCATATGTTTTCTCTAACATGTAGAAGATAGAGGGGAAAAAAATGGAGGGGGGTGTTTCATGAAAATAAAAGGAAGACCAACAGAATAGAGGAAGGAGACTGGGGGAGGGAGGAGAGAAGGGAGAATGTAGGTACTGGAGAATAAAATTGACCCGATTATGTTATGTGCATATAAATTATATCAAGATGAATTCTATTACATATAATTACAATGAACCAATAAAAAATCAATTATAAAAAACATGTAAAATTGAAATACTCCTGTAGCAGGAGCAGAAGCAAGTGTTATCAAGCTTATAGCTCTAATTACCAGTTTATTTATTTCTTTTCAGTACTGTGGATTGAACTCAGGGGTGCTCTACTGCTGCACTACATCCCCAACCTTTTCATTTTGAGACAGGGTCTCACTAAATTGCTGACGCTGGTCCTGATCCTCCTGCCTCAGCCTCCAGAGTCACTGGGATTACATGCCGTGCCACCATGCCTAGCTCAATTATCAATTTATAAAAAATACAGCAGTTAGAAAAACATGTTCAACTACACCATAGCAGTGTAATCAGCAAAATTCAAGCCGTGAGAGACACAAAAGCACTGAGTAGTGTTCAATAAATTATAAGGGAAAAATAAAAATACACAGAGGACAGAACCTAGAGCTTAAGTAACTTAATGATTAAACAGTGACAAATGGTAATGTGTGAATCTTATTTGGAAACTGTTTACGTTTTTTAAACAAATCATTTCATAATATTAGGGCATTATTAATTTTTATGTATATGTGATGAATTTATTTTTGTTCCTTTTTAATACATAAATACTGAAAAAATATTACATGAAGATTATTATTGTGCAAATTCACATATTTAAAAAGTTAAATGTTCAAACTCAAATTTATTTTTTTCATTAAAAAAAGATACTGATACAAAAGTGATAGGCTAAGAGAATATTAGTAAATAGCAGGTCTCAGGACCAGAAACTAACTAGTTTGGAAATGGTGCTCAGTTAGAAGTAAAATAAAGTAAAATAAATCACACACTATTTGAGAGTTTCCAAAAACAATAGTATCTACTACTATTCAGCTATTTCTAAGAATTTTCTTATTATGTTTAATAATTCAGCATATGTTCCACTAATATTCATAACAAAAACAACTTTAAAAATTATAAACACTTTTACCTGCTGAGAAAAGAGAGTATAACTGTCCTCCATAAGCAAGAAGGATACTAGATATAACGTAAGCAGGAAGAGCTCCACCATGAAATCTAACTACCTAGAAAACAGGAAAATCAATGGACAATTTTTAAATATTCATGTTAATAAAATAAATGTACTTTAACACAAAATAAAAAAAAAATTTTTAAACACATACAGAAAGTTTATTCTTTATACTTTTCCTGACGTGGCCACAAAGGTATTTCCAATAACAAGCATTACCCTATGTATATGTGTGAATATGAAAATTGTATGATTCTACTTTGTGTACAACCAGAAAAACGATGTTGTGCTCCTTTTGTATACAATGAACAAAAAAAAAAACCCTAAAATAAATGCTAATAACATACAGCATAATATAAACATCTGAATTTTTTGAAGGCATTAATTGAATAGCATATGCTAAAAACTTTTCTTCAAAGCTTGTTTATCAAGCATTCACTATGTTCCAGGCATGATACTAAACATATTATATACATTATCTCATGTAATCCTCCCCCAAATCCTTTCAGGTAGTTCTTTTCCCTATTTTATTTAT
>JAJEJO010005574.1:131152-267183 GCA_020662805.1 Glaucomys volans
TATTTTATTTATTTTATTTATTTTATTTTATTTTATTTTATTTATTTATTTATTTATTTATTTATTTATTTATTTATTTATTTATTTATTGGTACTGGGGATTGAACCCAGGGGTACTCCACCACTGAGCCACATCCCCAGCCCTTTTTTGTATTTTATTTAGAAACAGGGTCTCACTGAGTTGCTTAGGGCCTTGCTAAATTGCTGAGGCTGGCTTTGAACTCACAATCCTCCTACCTCAGCCTCCCAAGTGCTGGGATTACAGGCGTGCGCCACCACGCCCGGCTATTCTTTTCCCTATTTTATAGGTGAACAAATGTAGGCACAAGGAGCCCATGTACCTTGCACAATTACGAACGTCATGGGCAAGTTACTTCCCCCTTCTCTATGTGCTTATCAGTAAAATAGGAAAACATAATAGTAATTAGATTGTTATGAAGATTAAACATGCTCATTGTGTAAAGCATTTAAAATATTAACTTTCATGATAACTATAATATTAGTTACAATCATTAACCCTTAATGTCCTTCAATATCTTGGAAATTCAATGAAACTATAATTGAACTCAAAGTTCATAACCATTATGTTACAGTGCCTCAAGTCAGTTTATCTAATCTGTATAAAGCATATCCCTAATAAAAACAAAATGTTAAGTTCTTTTTTTAGAATTAAGTTTTTAAAGAAAATTCAGCATGGTCTTAATCCACAGAATTTTTTAGAATATGTATCAACTGCCTTGGTAATCTGATGAAATAAATCTATGAAAGTACAAAACTACCCAATATGCTGCATAGAAATCTCAGAAAGTTCAGGGTTTCCTTTAAATTCCTCCACAGATTCCCAAGTTGAAAGAGATTAGAAAAATTAAAAAAAAAACAAAACTTGTATCCCACACTCATGATTTATAGTTTATAAGCTTCAAGTAGAAGAAAAGGGAAGTTGAAAAAAAAGGGAAAAGTCCATTTTTCTTCCTATTACTAAATGAAACTCATTGCCTATGGAAACATATAGCATAATTAAGTTATCAATATTAAACAGTGAAGCAGGCTCATGAGTCAGACCTCTGGATTTAGACTCCAGCTTTGCTCTCACTAGTTTTGTGTCATTGGGCAAGTTACTTTGCCCTATCTTTCTATGGCCTCATCAGTAAAACAAGAAAAACAGCATTTATCTCATAGAAGTGTAAGGCTTAAAAGTGTTGCATCTGTTTAAAACAGCTGGAATAGTAACTGGCACATGGTTAAGAGACTGAAAATATTAGCTATTATTATTAACCATTAACACCCTTAACTGTCTTTAGAATTCTAACAGATCTTACACAGAGTATTATATGTTAATATTTATATATTAAACATAAAATTTATCTTACTGACAAAGGGACAATGTTAAAAGTAACGAGCGCTCTCCTGGGCTGTGGATACAGCTGTGTGTATATAAGGTGTGACTAAATCAACAATCATAAACTGGCCTCCATGGGTTATAGTTAAACTGCTACAGTCAAACTGCTTCATTTGGCTTAGTATGTAGCACAATATTTCTTTAAACTTTGCATTAGAAACTACATTGAAAACAATTAAAAGATTACCTAAAAAAAAATCCAGATTTCAGTTTCTCTTAGCATTTAAATATTAAGCAACACAGGTTTTCCTTCCTAAACTGAAATGATTTACTAAGTTTATGAAATTTACTTGACAAAGTAACTTCCAATTTACTTTTTGTCCTCTTTCTTCCTAAGGATAGATTAAAGAACACGAATGTATTTTTTCCTCTTTTTCCAGAAACCATTTTATGAAAAATTATTTAAAGGTTAAATAGTCTCCCAAGTGGTTTCTCTTTATTTTTTTTTTGCTCCGTTTCCTGTGACTATATCAGCAACATTGTTTTTAAACAATATGCATTATTTTAAAAAAAGAATAAGATATATTAGACAACTTAAAGTCATTACTCTACCGACCACAAACTGAAATATTAAACAAGCAAAAAGGAAGAACGTGCTATATTTTTAAGTAATTTTAGGATTTAATTGCTGTTCTTTGACACTTTAAGAAGTACCCTCCTCTGATCCTGTGTAACCAGTGCTTCCTTGTTTTTTAGAAAGATTTCTACATTTAAATAAAAATAGTCTGTCTTCTTTTGGTATACAATCATGCTTAGTTACGGCTAACTTAATACAAAGCTAACTTGACTTTTTGTATTAACTTCACCATGAGCCACTGCACACAGTAACATGCCTTTTGGACATGCTAAAAAAAAAAAAAAATGGCATGAACTCATCCCCTCTATCACAAGCAATAATTTTCTTAATGCCATTTAAACATAATGCTATTTTCCAACTTATACTAACATTTAATGTTCCCTTTTTAATTTAGCACCCATTTTTTATATATTTACTCAGAATTTTATTATGTTCATGAACTTAATAATAGTTATAATGTAGTTCTAAGTAAGGATCAAATGAGATAATGCATATAAAATGTTCCTAATTTAATTTTTATTTGTGAATTTTATAATTACAGTATTATAACTTAACATTAAAAAAAGGAAAAATTATACTATGCTTGGATTGCGAAACACAACCGATCAAAAAATAAAAGCTACAATAAAATTTTACTGAACTTTAAAATTACATAATTTTCCTGTCTAAGCAATATTGGCTTATTTATGTCCAGTTACACAATTCTGCAAATTATAATGCTACTGAATAATAATCTCCATAGTTCTACTGCCTACTTTTGTAAAATTATTTGCAAATTAATTTTAACAATTATCTTTACTAAAATTTTTTTTTAGTTTTTATGAACTGAGCATTCACAATATAAAAAGTTCTTTGAAAGTGTTCACTTAGATGACAAACCCTACTTTACTGTACTATGAATTATAACCTACTACGACAAATATGAACATCTTAATATGACATTCATTTAGGCAACTATATTAATTTGAGAATCAGGTATCAGCCCTTATTTTTAGGATGAATCAAATATGAAAGGATCACCTTAAAGTAAGAGTTGGCCAACTCTGGGCTGAAGGTCAAGAATAGTTTTTAGATTTTATTAAAGTGAAAGAATGAAGAATGAAGAAAAAAGGAGAAAGAAGAAGCTACAGCAGTAGCAGCAGCCAGAGATTATGGTCTGTTAAATAACTGATTTTACAGAAAAAGATTACAATCTTTTCCTTATGATATCTACTCACAAGGCAATAAATAATCAAACAACTGAAATCTCTCTTACCTGTCCAAGTATTTGTGAAAAGGATGTCTTAACTGTCACCTAGTTTGAAACAATTATTTAAAAAGAGGTTATTGACCCTATATTCTTCTAGTTCAATTTTATTAAACCAGGTACTTCTATACATCTCTAAGTATAATAATTTCTATAATAATAAATCAAAAGGCACAAGAAATCTTGAAGAATCTTCTGAACCACCTTTAAACTATACAAAACGAAGTTTCATCATTGAGTGTATTTTCCAGTATTCTAATTCTTCAACAGTTAGTATGTATGGTAACTGTTTACTAACTAGATTATTTAATTAACCAGAATGCTATTAACAGATCATGCTGGTTAAAAGAATTTAAACCAAAATAACATTTGAAAAAAAAATTCATCCTTAACAATCCTACCATAAATAAAATATTCATCATTAATAATTCTACCATAAATCATCCTTTTTTAAAGAAAAATTACAAAGTATAGGAAAAGGAGATAAATCTTAGGGAAATTATGAATGCTTTGTCCACATCTGACCTTGGTGAAAATATGCAATATGATAAAAACATGGACATTTTCAAAGCATGCAGTATTAGGAGTCAAACTTACAACACAATTCTTACTATCACTTCAGTATTAGAAACATAAATGTGCAAGTTTAAAATCATATCCCTGCAACACCCTTTATTGTTAGAAATGTAAGATACCAAAGCATTCATAAATTCTATGAAATATAAAATAATTTATAATACAAGTCCAAATAAAACTTAGTTGTAGGAACAGATTATATTAATTTGACAATATGTATTTTAGCTCACCTTAAGAAAGTTCTAATAAAGAATTCAACAACTTAAAGCTTGAAGCTGAGTAGAAATAAGCTATGTACCAGAAGCCTGTGATACACTACTATTAAAATGTGTATTGTAACCACTTAAATGTGGAATCCTTGGAACCTGGTATGTTCTGAGAGAAAGACTCTTGGCCATGAATTCATACATAAATGAATATTCTATTTTCCTTCTTTTAGGAGAGAGTGATCTTTGGTAATAAAACAAACACAAGAGGTACTAAACTGCACATATTAATGACTTAACAGAGCGTAAATGAATGACAAAAAGATCCTTAAGCTATCTGGTAAAGATAAAAACCAATAAACATCAAGTCAATTACTATACTACAGCCATGTCAGCTTCTAATTGAAGTTGATTCTTCAATTTACCAGAGTCTGAACTTTGGGCTTTCAAACTTAGAAGGTTAAATCTGTAGTTTTAATTTTTGTTTTATTTATTATTACTTATCAAGATGCATATATTTTCAAATGATCCAGCGAAGGAAATACTGAGGTATTACAAACAGGAAAAATATTACAATATTTCAAATGTCTATATCTTATATTTATTCACTTCCATACTACCATGTAACTGCAATTAATGTAAAACAATTTTTATGTTATTCTATAACTAAATCTTAAAGGTTATAGGAACATGCAACTTACCTCATACTGACAGTCTGATGATGTATACATTTTTAATAATGCCACATGGCTGTCATTTTCTGGTTGAGCAATATGAAGTTTCAGAGAAATTTCTGTGTTAGATGGGACCCTGAAGAGATAACTTAAATATCAATACTCAAGTACAACATGCTGGTCCTTGACTTAGCCATGGCTAAGTCTATCCTCACCACAATACAATGAAATCATATAGAGGAAGCCAGATGACAGACACATTATTACAGATGAACACTTTTCAATCACATTAAAATTGTTTGAACACTCCCTCTCTAGGACTCAGGAGTTAAAGGAGGGTAGAAAGGTGTTCATATTTCAAGTAAGATTTAAGTTCTACGCCACTGAATAAGACAATTAATTTAATATGTTAAATTAGATATGTAAATAATCAATCTAACATTAAATTGTGGGCCTGATGCTACATAAAGGTTACAAACATTTTACTAAGAGGCACTTTCATAATTCATATCATTAAAAAAACCTAAACTATACAGAATATCTATTTTATTAAAAACCACCAAAGTTTAAAGTAAATTCTACATACTGTGCAATGGTTAGTGAATCTTCATAAGACCAGGGAATATGAAGTTTATAGATACTAGTTATTTCTTCTGTTAAAACACAAAGGAAAGATGTATTATTCGCCATATGTTACCCTAACTTTTACATAAGCCACTAAAATACCAAACTAATTACACAACTGTCCATTTCATAACAAAATCAGTAACGGTTAAACGGCACAAAAAATTATGAATACTTAAATGCATTCATTAGACTTACAAAAGGTATTAAAGAATATAGACAGTACTAAGAAACTAAATATTAAGCAGCCAAACCTGAATTACTACTATAATAAGACACAAAGATTTTATGAAACGTAAAGATAATTTACTGTTAAGAAAGGGTCTATGCTAAATCCTTGGGAAATATAAACATCTTTTCTATTATTTTTTTTACTTCATATTAAAATATATGAAAGAAAAAGACACGAAAAGGAATGACAGAAAATTCAAGTGAAGCCTTATTGATTCTTCAACTGACAATACTATTTACTACATATTTTTTAGAAAATACATTTACCTTTGACTCCTGAGCACTTGCTTACCACGTTGATTTTAAAAGCTTGGTATATCTAATAGAGTTTGACCACAAAAACAAAAAAGCAAAAGTTTATTTGTTTGTTTAACTAAATGGTAAAGTAAAATCAACTCCTTGTTATTCTAGTCAGGATAATTACCTGTCCAAAGTTCAGAAGCTCTATATTATAGTACAGGCCACTTGTATTTAATAACACTTTCCTTGAAGATAATCCTGTTGAATTAAAAGTATTGTTAGAGTATTAAAGAATTTTTGAAAATATACTGGTTGTTTAAATAATAATAAAACAAACAAAACAGTTTTGATATTAAAAAGTAGTTTACAGGTTCTCACTTTTGGTATGGAGGAGTCAATTCCTAAAAATCCAATTCCCCTGCAATAACACTGGACAAAACAGTATTTATAACAACTTTCAATTACATCACTTTGCTTTTATAAAGTCAAGTATTTATTTCTAATTTCAGAAAGATATGCTTTCTTTGTAGATGTTTTACTTTATAAGCTTGCAATCTTTAATGATACAGGTAATTTGGAGTTGTCATTTCTGTATTTTTCTGAGAATTTTTGTACGCCCAAAAAAGGAATGTGTAAGGAGAGAGGGATAAACACCTTAAGGGAAGTTTCCTGCCTTAAGAAACATAGATTTTTTTAATGTAAAAAAGCTCCTAATATTTAAAGCAGAACAACTTGAGCAGAATAATACATAATGATATTGGACTATATACAGACCAATGAATATGATAAAAATTTATGAGGTCATACTGACATAAATAAAAACTGAACAAATACAGGGAAGAGCAGGGACAACTCTATACCTCAGGAAGAATTTAATGAATTCTGTCTTTCTATAGACTGTCAGAGTAATATTTACCAAAGTCTAGATGAACCAATGGATGCTAAAATTAGTGAGTTATTTTGAAGGAAACAGGATATTCGCACATTCTCTAAGCATTTATCCAAGATATTTATTAATTACAAAATAAAAAGCCATAATTTCACAGTGGAGAAATGTGGCAGGCACCACCTTAACCAAGAGATCAAGATTAACATCACTGGTAATTATATATATTAATATCACGTATCCTGATGTGATGTACTGGGAAATGCACATCACGTCTGTGATATTCTTGGCAAAAATGCGTAACCTCAGTCTAATAATAAGAAATCATTAGACAAATCCAAACTGAAGTATATTCTACAAAATAATTGACCAGTACTCTTCAAAGGTTTTTGAAGTTAAGTAAGACAAGGAAAGACTAAGAAACCATCAAATATTATTATAGGAGACTAAGGAGACATGACAGCAGAATGCAATGTGGCAACTTGAAAGGGAAGTCATCAGCAGAAAAAGTGATTAAAAAACAAACAAACAAAGCCTGCTCTTTAGTTTACATTGTTGCACAAATGCTGATTTTTTATCTTTAAAAACTGTGAGTATTTTTATGTAAGAGGTCAACATTAGGGAAAGGTGGGTTGAGAATGTAGAGGAACTCTGCACTCTTTTCTAACTCTTCTATACATCTAAAATTATTTCAACATAAAGCTTAAAAGAACAGAGAATTCTTGAAACCTTCATAAGGTAGACAGCAATTTTT
This sequence comes from Glaucomys volans, assembly GCA_020662805.1. Classification (NCBI taxonomy): domain Eukaryota; kingdom Metazoa; phylum Chordata; class Mammalia; order Rodentia; family Sciuridae; genus Glaucomys; species Glaucomys volans. Next base: position 138,566 of record JAJEJO010005574.1, read on the forward strand.
ACCTTATAATAAGAATTTTATAAAAGGGCCAGTATTTAGTATAAATTTCACATAAGGAAACATACACACATACATACACCTACAAATATCTGATTATAAAAATTTTTCATTTAAAATTGACTCTTATAAGATGACTACTGGCCCAGTATTAAATGAAAATCAAACCACTGACCTGCATCATATGGTTATTTTAAGAACTATACTTGAAATATTGTATTTAACATTAGTAGGCTCTGCTTTATTGCAACTAACTGGCAAACTAAATCAGCACTCTGTTAAAAATTAAAGCACTTCTTCTGAGTTCCAAAAACAAAGTACTTACCAAAGGAAAAAAGATGAGTTACAGGAAGCTGTATGGATCTTGTCTCTTTTTTGAAGAATTCACAATCTACAACAAACTGAAATATAAAAATTGATTTATTAGAAAAGTAGAATTAAATTTAAAGTAAAATGCCTGGATGTTTGCATGGAAAATAGAAGACTATAGTTTCAGCTTTGGAGAAAGTGTCAGTGATCACATATAATGGTCTCTACTTAGGTGTTAAGAATTCCTCAAGGAGAGATACTAGGCTGTGAAAACTTGATCAAAAAGCTTAATTAAATAAGTTAATTTAAATTATTAGTGGATCATTTCTATAACAGTAGATTCACAACAAGGTTTTCTTATAATTTTAGGTATTTGTAGAAGGTCATTAAAGGATTGACCAAAGATTCATAATTCAATATAAAGGATTCAGATAATACATGTCTATTACTTTTCTAGTTAAAAGGAAAATATAATTTGTTACATATTAGTTTCTAAAAATCCTACTTTCATTATGTTTTTGTTGTCTAATTAGGACTACACAAGGCTTTTGGAGATTTACTGCCATTCACAGATTATTTAGGTTATAGTGGACAAAAAAGGCTTGCAATGGTTTATGAAAAAGAAATACTTTCCAAACAGGGAAACTTAAAATGTAACATCTGAACCATTACAATTTTTGTAGAAACAACATTTCTTTTTTAAAACATTTCTAACAACAAGTTAAAAAATTTTATTCTCAGTTACTCGCAGGAGGAACTGTTTCTGGTAAAAGTTCAAGTTCAGCCAGGCATGGAGGTGCAGGTCTGTGATCCTAGCACTGGGGAGGCTGTGGTGGATCAATTGAGGTCAGGAGATTGTGACCAGCCTGGTTAATGAGACCCCAGCTCAAAAAAATAAAAACAAACAGTGCAAGTTCATTAAAATAATCTCCACAATGCAATCAAATTATTTTAATCATTGGAACTGAAAAAAAATATTAACACCTATCTGTAGATAGCAAATAGTTTGCCATCTACAAAAATCAAAGAGAGACAGTGGGATCTAACCTAGGTTTTTCAGACAACTCAACCTTGGATGGAGCAATGTTGGCCTCTTAAGTAGATTTTGGATTGTTTCTGAAAGTAAAAAACAGATGAGGGAAACTGCTATTAAACTGTAGAACACGTGGGGAGAAAAGAAAAAACTTAGGGGCTTTTGCTTTTAATTTCTCACAAGGCAAAACAAAGACATTTCACCACAAGACTACAGAAATCATTTATTGAACAGGATTATTCGTTGTTTTTACTAAGAGCTGAGACAAGGAAGTACTTTTTATATGCAATTTCAATCACTTTGCACAGGTATTTAAAATACATAATTTTTATTACTCAAACTTTTATTACTCAAACTTTTTCACCCTGTGTGTCTAAACATATGTAAACTTCTGATGATAATGCTTGCAGATATATAAACATTATGAAAGATCTAAGTTAGCATCTTAGTGAGACAAGGCAGTGCAACAGTAGAGACAGCAGTCTTACTTCCCGAAGAGCACTAAGACATGTTACATGTTTATTAGGCTGCAAAGACTGTATATTTGCAGAAAGGCTTGTTAATTTCTTCTCATAATCAGGGAGGGCCTTTTGAAGTTTGGGAAAGATGTTAGATTCATTCAAAACCAACTTACCTGATAGAAAAACCCCTAAAGAGAGCTTTTAGTATTGAAGATGTTGAATTACCTCTCACTTGAGCTAAGCAAAACAAAACAATGAATCCATTATAAGGTACTTGTGAGACTCAATCTTTGAGATGACTCCCAACTACATCCCCCTTTTCATTTCCCTATTTCTTTTAAATTTTCCTAATTATTTTGCCCACAAATCTCATGAACTTTCTCATTCAAGAAATATTTTTTAGGGGCCTCTATGTGGTAGTCATTAAAGGTTGAGAATACAAAGTAGAGTAAAACTTATCTGGTTGTTACCCTCAGAGTTTACAATATGGTAATGGCAATAAGGACATAAAAATCATAATTTAATGTTGTAAATTACTCAGAGAAGTTATAAACAGACTATCAGGGGAGTAAGTAAAACATTATTGGAGCAGTCTAGGAAAGGAAAAGAGGGGACACCTAGGTTGGATCTTAAAGAATAAGTCTGCTGGGTTAAATGAGCAAAGAGGAGAACAGGGAGTTCTCTTACTTTCTTTCCTCCCCACTAATTCTCAAAATGAACATCCTTTTATTTATACTTACTTCCCTAGTACAAGCCCACATAACTCCTTAGAAGGTACTTAGTCTTCCTTCCTATTTCTGATCCATCCTATGCCATAAATAGATCAATCTTCCAAAATAAATTCTCTCTGATCCCATTACTACTATGATGAAAAACCTTAGAGCTTCCTATTGACTTCTGAATTCTACAAAATCCTGAATATTCCAACAAAGCCTCCACCATACCACCAAGAACTACTTTTCCAGACTTTTCTCCCATTATTACTTTACCACTGGTGGCCATTCTTTTAAAATTAAGCACTTATTCACTGTTTCCCAAATATATACCATGCTTTTATGCCTCTGTGATTTGCTGTTACTGTTCCTTAAAGTGCTATCCATTACAACTTTTCTTAATGATGGGTTTCTGAAATATGGCTTGTACAACTAAGGAACTAAATCATAATTTTATTTAATTTTAATTAGTTTATGTTTAAACAGTCACATATGCTAGTGATTTTTTTTTAATTGACAAATAGGGGTAGAATGTTCACCCTACCTACAAAAATCCTAACTATTCTTTTAGGACATTTTAAATACCACTCCAACATAGTCTCTTTTTTTTTTGTATTGGGGATTGAAAACAGGGGCAGTTTACCACTGAGCTACATCTCAACCCTACTGATTCATACTAATTATCTTGAGACAGAGTCTTGCTAAGTTGCTTAGGATCTCGCTAAGTTGCTGAAGCTGCCTCAGTCTACTGAATTGCTGTGATTAGAGGCGAGCACTAGCATGCCTGGCTTAAAGCCACTCTTGATTCTTTCAATCAGATATCTCTTCCTTTTACATTTTTCATGGACTTGCTATATTCTAATTTGTATTACATATATTTGTGTATTTCTTTTTTCTCACTGTTCTGCTATCCAGTAGGGTGACAAATGAGTGTGATTTGTATATCTCCTATAATTCTTGTTGGTCTTGAACATAAAAGGGTATCTACTAAATAACAGATTTTGAAAGATTATAGATAATTGGGAACTAGTTCTCACTTGGAACAAAGGAACTTGGGTTTATTCTGCTTAGTTCAAGCTGGAGCAGATAATTCTAATAAACTAACAGTCTTAAGTAAAGCACCAAACTGAACATTGTTTTAGATATACCCTATACAGAAGAATCATCAAAAAATTAAATTTAAAATTTAGCATGGATATCCCCAAATATTCTGATAACAACCTTGATCCGCTTGTTACCTTACTTCCATGAATAGATGGTACATAAACAACAAGATGAGACAAAGATGGATAGTCTTGAAGTCTTAACGTCAGAGACTAAAAAAAAGATAAAAAAGCTGTTTTTATTTCTTAGGTAGAGAGAGATTACAGTATGCTAAAAGAAAGATAAATTACAAACACATATTTCTCAATTAGTGAAAAAAACATTGCATAGAGTCATAGAGCATGTGCTTAGCAAATATGAGAGCCCTGGATTGGATTCCTAGCCACATGCATATGCCCACACACTTCAAATTTATGTTCCATACTTCATAATATGCTCATGTTTACATTTTCAGGTAAGTAATTAAATTTACAGAAAGTCAGATTCCTAATAATTACGTTAAATACGGACCACTCGAAATATTCCTTGACATATCCCTTCCTGTAAAACAAATGGCACTTAAAACACATTATTTTATAATACACTATATATTATATATACTGTTTTTTATATCATTACTTTTAGGATTGGTATTTTTTTGTAATCTGGCTATTTGTTACAGATGGCATTACAGATAGCATTATTTCCACATTTTGGTAGTACATGACAAAGAGCATCAGTAGTTGATGAATGGATTGCATGTATGATGGAAGACTTTTACAATTTAATCTCAAATGATTCTGAGTTTAAAATAGTAAAGAGTGGCTGGTTAATGGTATAGATGAACATCATCCCCTGAAATTTATTTCAAAAATAACAAACATACAATATGGCTAATAATGTACCCCATTAAAAGAAAGAATTATATTTCTCAAAATTAAGACCGGAGTCTATCATCCACATTTTGAGGAATGAACAGGTAGGAGATTGGTCTACTTAATAAAATAAAAGCCTCCCACAAAGTTTTTAATCCAGTAGGTCCTCTGGAAATGTGGGATAAGAGTGGAAATATGTTATAATATGCTTGCATTAAGAAATTCCTATAGTACTTAGTTTTTTCCACTCTTTGTCAGAAATATTAATATGGCCAAGCAGGACAGAGGTACTGAAACTAAAAAATTGTCAGTGAGCTGAGTGGTCTTCTAACAACCTGACTAGAGACCTAATTTAGCAGTCTCTGCAATACTCACGGGTTCTAACTAAAGAACCACATAAATCAGTTACAGGCAGCTGAGACCTACCAGACAAATGGTAGATAATTAGGAAGAACCTGGATATTTTTGTGTAGCTATTCACTCTAATAGCTTCTAAATATTTATTTTGAACAATGGCAAAGTATTGAATTTTGCAGTGTTTTTGTTGAAGGGTTCCATCTTTTTTTTTTTTTTTTTTTTTACCAGTTTAGACAGCTGAGATGCCTAAAACTGATACAATTCTCATCTGACATTACTTTTCTTAATACAATATTAGCATGAATAAAACCTATTAAGTCTTCACTTTAATCATTCCTTTAACCTTGTGGCAAAATAATTTTTTGCTACTTATAAACAGCTAACCCACATTACATTAAACCTTGATTTTCATTAAAAAGTTTATATGTAATAATTATAGTCATCTTGAGAATGCCTAAGACTGCAGAATATTTTTTATAACCTTTGTTTTCTAACTTCTCTCTTCCAGCATTCTCTATAAAAAGTAAGCCGCTGGAATAGCTTATTCTTCTGATGTTCACCCAGTTATTTCTTAGATTCAGAACAAATGACACAGGGGCCTAGAGTTTGATGAACACATTGTTCAATATTTGGAGATCTAAAAAAAACAATATACGAATTTTATGATCTTAAACAACAGGAGCGAAGTACACTTTATAAGTTTTTTATTTGTGTGTTCCTAACTCGTACATTGTAAGATGGATATCTAAATTGGAATTCAAGGAAATATTTTATAAACCTTATGAACAATGATCAGTAAGTATATCCTAATACTTTTGTTAGTTTGGTGCCTGCATGGAAGGTTAGTCTAGAACCAGTGAGCAATCTTAAAACTGAACATGAGTCAAATTGCTTCCCTACAATCTGTAGGGAAATTAAATAATACAAATACAAGTAATATGCATTTCATGAACGAATATGCACAAAGGAAGACTGAACAAGGTGACAGAAAAAATTGCAACCATTCAAGTGTAAATGACTTGCAATTATGTTTTCTGTCATCATTCCTCTGTTAAAATTTCTCTCTGTTAGTACAGATTACATGGACAAATCAGTATAAACATTCACAAGCAAAAGTAACTTAATTGTTGTTAATTAGGATATAACTGGGACCAACCAGAATGATTTCACTTTCAAGCCTATGAATCTAGCACTCATTAGGAAAATATGTTTTATTTTTAAAGTACAGATTCACTTGAAGACTTTATTATCAATTCTGGCATAATATTATCAGTTATAATAAATACAATTTGGAAATAATAACATTCTCATCAAATTTTAGGATTATTTTACCTTTTTCAATAATAGATTTTGAAAATAAACAGGTCTTTTGAAAAACACTTGCTAACCTATCAATACACTTAGTGAAATCACTAACAGTTATTAAGTAAATCTCTGCTGCAATTTATTACGCTGGAGAATTCTAGACAAAGATAAATTATCCAAGTGTTTAATCACAGTGTTAAAATGAAGTTGATCTGGCAAATTACTTCAAGTTTCTTTGAAATGCCCACTTCCCTACCTCAGGTACTTCCTCCCAAAATGAAATGCTGAGTATAATACATTAATCAGTTTGTAGTTGAAGACAGACCATTTAAATAAATTCTCATATTTAATATTAAAAATCTATCCAGCTCTTTTGGTATGATGCTCTAAAATACAGAGACTTAGAATACTGTTATAACTTATAAGCTTCTTTTCTTTTCTTTTTTGCAGGGTTAGACATCAAACCTAGGGCCTCCTGCATTCTAGGCAGGCACTCTATCAATGAGCTGCTCCCTAGCTTTAAATATTATTTGCATGTTATTCCTCATCAAATATATTTCTAAAGAAAATATTTCCAAAATGTAGATTAGCAATCTCAAGTTTACTTAATAACTAAATTAATAAAAGTATATTCTAAAATGTCTATAGGCTCAAGTATCTTTTCTCCTGAATATTAAAATTATAAAGCTATAATTTACCTTAATTGTTGGCAGAAGTTCAGCTTTCCATGATAAATCAACTCCTTGCCGGCTTTGAAATAAACACAAAAATATAATTAAAGAACTTTATTAAAGAATTATAAATTAAATTTCGGAGGAAAAAGAAACCATCTACAAACTTAAGAGTTATAACTGAAGTCTAATAAATCTAATCTACTATACTATGTCCACATAGTTTCCCTGCAAATAAAAAACTTTTTCCTAACCACTTTCAATGTTTACAAAAACTACTAGTATAGTCATGTCTTTTTCTTTTCATTTAAAAATTAATACTATAATTTAATATAGAATGAAAATGAGTATAAGAATATATGTAGCTATTCCAAAAGTGTGACTTCTGAGTATTGCTTATGTTGACAAAAATCAACAAAGAAGGGCATAGGTTCAAGACTTACCACATAGAAGTACTGTTTATGCAGCCAAATATCCAACTATTTGTATCCTGTTAATAGTGCAAAGCAAAACACACTAAATATTATACAAAATCATTATATAAAACAAACATCTTCAACACTTTCCTGTTATATAAGTAGGGTCAAAGGAAACAAAGTCGCTGTTTGTGATTTAGAAACATGAGATGTTCTCACAAGTCACATAGGTCAAAGACAGGCAAATACATCTAACGGAAAACTGCATAGGTAGGTAAGAAGTCAACCTAGAACATATAAAAGAGTGACCTAATAGGATCTTAGCATATGACCTATGCATTGTTAATTGTTGAACCAAAATTTTCAAAGAATTCAGTAATATCCATGCATTAGATAGTTACACAGTAAGCAACCTACATTTTAACAAAAATAGAAACAGGAATTAAACTCTTATAAAAACAAAAATCCACTGAAACAATCAACAATTAAAAATAAATTTTATTTTAATAAAATAACAATTACTATATGACATTTACTTTATTATTTTAATTCCCATTTGATTATCAGTAGATAACCTCTACACAATGAGGAACATGTACAGATGGAGGCACAATTCCAAGGGCTTCATCAGCATGGGACTGGAATGCTGCACAGTACTATGATGTTTTAATAACATTCTGTACTCAACTTGAGCCACTTAAAAGCAGCAAGACCCAAAAACTTCTAACTTGTAAGGAAGGAAGAGCAATGATAATCCATCTACTAAAATCCTACCAGAATTTAGGGAGTAGCATTATCATCTATATAACTTGCTCTTAGTATTACAGATAAAACTGTGAAGAAATCCACTTGTTCGTTCAGGAGCATTCTACTGCTGAGCTACAGATCTAGTCTTTTTTATTGTTCTGAGACAAGGTCTTGCTAAATTGTTGAGGCTGCCCTCAAATTTGTGATCCTCCTGCCTTAGCTTCCCAAGTAGCTGGGATTACAGACAAGCACCACCATGTCCAGCATAGGCCCCCAGGGAAAATGATGAGTGGGGCAGACAGACTCCATCCTCACAGAGCTTAAATAGAACTTTAAGCAATTTCTGAAGAATATAGAAAACAGTAAATAAAAACATTGTGATACTTCTCTGTTCTCTACTGGCGAAATACTGTGTGACTCCAATATCAATGACCTGTGTTTCCCCTAAAGACAATGTGTCATTATAAAGCAAGATAAAATAATAGATAGGCATAGCTCAGATGAAGAAAATCTAACAGTAGCTAATGACCCAACCCACTTTGTTTTTTTGAAGGGGTAGGGGTACCAGGGATTGAATTCAGGGGCGCTTAACTACTAAGTCACATTCCCAGCCCTTTTTATTTTTTTATTTCAAATCAAGTTCTCACTAAATTGCTAATTGAACTTGTAATCCTCCTGCCACAGCCTTCCAAACTGCTGGGATTATAGGCATGCACCACCACAACTAGCCCTAACCCACTTTGTAATGGGTTTTTGTAGCTACTAATGGACCCTATCCTCAAAGGTAACCCTCATTAGAAAAAGTGCCAATATTCCATACAACATAATTCAGTATATAGAAAATTCTGGCCCATTCATCATTAGATTGAATAGACAACATACTATTCAAGTCCACCCTAACATATACCACATTGATAAAATCTCTATGTCAAAGGACACATCTAATCTAATCTAATCATGATTTTAGATCTAACTACCAGTTTACAGAAAACAATAGGGGATAAAAATACACACTAAAAGACACCACAAGAATCCAATCAGCTAAATTCAGAATGTAAGAAATTCTGTGGAACATATACCCACTTTTTTGAATAAATGACAAGGAAGGAAAAAGTAAGGAGGTTATTAGAAAAGAGATTTAAGATCCAGGAACCTAAGACAATATATACATTCAATTTTTTTATTCAAATAATTTAACTTAAAATTTAAGTGAACTAGCCAATCATGGGGGTGCACACCCATAATCCCAGCAGCTTAGGAGGTAGAGGCAGGTTCAAAATATTGCAGGTTCAAAGCCAGCCTTGTCAATTTAGTGAGGATGTAATAAACAATTTAGGGAGACCCTGTCTCAAAAAAAAAAAAAAAAATTAAAAAAGGGCTGGTGAGGAGGGAAACAAATTAAGAGCCCCTGGGTTCAATCAATCCATGGAAAAAAAAAAAAAAGAAAAAAAAAAGTGGGCTGAGGATAAAGAAGAATAAAATTATGACATTTGTAGGTAAATGGATGATGTTGGAAACTGTTATGCTAAGTGAGATCCCAATCCCGTAGATCCAAAAGCGGAATGGTCTCTCTGATAAATGAATGATGGTGCATAATGTGGGGGGGAGGGATGGCAAGAATGGAGGAAAGATGGCTAGCATAGAGGGAAGGGAGGGGTGGGGGCGGGGGGGGGGGTAGAATGAATGGCAGAGTGTGTGACAGATGCCATTGCCCTGTGTGGATGCATGAACGCACGGATGGTGTGCCTCTGCTTTGTGTACAATCAGTGAAACAATAGCTGTACTCCATTTGTGTTCAATAAAAAAAAAAAAAAAAAAAAAGTGGGCTGAGGAAAACTGAATACTAAATATCAGATGATATTAAGGAATCAGTACTAATTTGGTTGAATAATATAATGGTATTATAGTAGTATGTAAAATCCTTATCTGATAGAAAAACATTCAAGTATTTGTGGATAAAATGATAAGATGCCTGGGACTGAAAAAACAATAAAAAAATAAAAAACCACTTGAGTCCAAAAAAGGTGGGAAGGAATAAATGACATAAGAATAATAGAACATTTATAACTATTAAAGCTGTGTGTTGGTTACAAAATAAGTCATCATTATTATTTTCTCTCTACTGTTAAATATACTTGAAAACTTTTACAATAAAAGTGGAAAAGACTTTTTTAAAAATCCATCACATGACTTTATAGTACTTAATTTATAGACATTAAATATGATTAAGGGCCCCTCCAATTAGCCAAATGGATAATTTGTACTTTGGCAAGCATTCTTCTCAATAATAGACTTTCTGCCTTCCTTTCTTCCTTTGCATTATGAGGAATTCAACCCAAGGGTGCTTTACCATTGAGCTACATCTCCAGTTCATTTTATTTTTTATTTTGAGATAGTATCCCTAAATTATAGAGGCTTGAGATCCTTCTGTCTCAGCCTCCTGAGGTATGGGATTACAGGTGTATGTCACTGTAATTTAAAATTTCTGATTTAAAATTAAAATTTAAAATTTAGTATTAAATTGAATATAAATATTTTAAGCCATCACTCTCAGGACCAGATTCTCCCAGGTTAAACTGCCCATTCAGATTTTAGACTGAGAGATGCTAGTGTCTGAAAGAACTGCAAAACTTTGGTTATTATATTAATTTACAGTATTCTTTACAAGAGCTGCCTACTAGCTTTTCTACAGACTATACTATAAATCAGATGGTGACAGCTACCAGCAGTGATATATTAGATCTGTGTTCTAAAAAAAATACAAATATCTAACAAACTAGAGGAGAAAATTTAAATTATGAAAGATATACATATAAAGTGGAGAATTCTGAGACATATCAAAAAGAAAATTCAGAACAGAGGAAAAGAAGAACCCAAATTACAAAAAAATTCCTTAAGGAAAGAAATGCTGATAAATTATAAAATTATTAATTGACCATGCCTAATATCATAATAAAAGCATGCTATAGTATCTAACATTTAAAAAGAGTATGGAACACTTCATAAATTTGTATGTTAATCTTACCCAGGGGGCATTCTAATCTCTGAACCATTCCTTTTTTTTTTTGGTATTGGGGACTGAACCCAGGGCTTCACACATGCTAGGCACGCACTCTACCCCTGAGCTACACTCCAGTTCTCATTCCAATGTTAGTATATGTGCTGTTGAAGTAAGCACCTAACATTTTTTAAAACAATGCTTAGCATAGTAGGTATTCATTAAAAAAAAACACAAAATCATTGCTTTGATATAATTTAAGTCTAGATTGCCTTATACAGTTTACTATTTAACATCTAGAATAAAAAGTATAGAACGTTTTAGTATGACAGCTAATGGAAAAATAGGATTTACTTTATAAAATTTTTATGGAATAGCTTTGCTTAACTATGTTCTTTAAAATATGAATAGAATGGAGAGGGGATGGGATTAGAAAAGACAGTAGAATGAATTGGATGTAACTTTCCTATGTTCATACATGAATATATGACCAATGTAACTCCACATCATGTACAACCCCAAAATTGAAAATTATACTCCATGTATGTATGTCAAAATACATTCTGCTGTCATATATAACTAAAAAAAATTTAAAAATAAATACAAGAAATGGAAAGTGCAAAAAAATATGAAAAGAATTTTAGAATAAAAGGGGCTATGAATTCAATTCCTTCATCTTGAACAGTGTCTTTGTAAGTCTGAAAGACAGGAAGTCCTACATTAGATCCAAAGGTACAATAGTATATTATCTTACAGAAAAAAATCTGATTAATACTTTTCAATCAAAATACTATTCCAAATAGATACTTTTCAGCTAATTACATCTAATAGTAATTCAAATCTAAACCTATTAGATTATTAATTGAATCTAAAAAATGAACAAGTGTTTCAAATTTACATACAATGTACCAATTATCTTACCAGCATGGTGCTCTGACAGTAGACATGAGTGTAGATTTTTCTGTGATTTGCAAGAGGAAATGTAAAATAGATCTTATCAGATTCCTAAAAAGAGAAGCAAAATAATATGGCTATGAGAGGGCAATTCATCATAAAAAATTTAGATAAATCATATGAATAATTATTCTCATTTTATTATTCTTGGTGGTGTTAAAAACCAATATTCAAGGAGTGAGAAGAAGAAAATAAGGAGGTAAGATAAAAATTAGGTATAAACTGAGTGGCCCTGAATATTTGTCCTGGAAGTATTATTATGAATGCCTATTATTTGGTAATTTGGGGTCTTTAAATTATAACAAAATACATTACTTAGTTCTGGCTACAGAAATGGTCTAGAAATACCAAACCAATAACCACAGGAATCTCTAATGCTAGTATGGCTTTGAGATACCATTTCCCAAAGTACAAATAGTTCCTTAAAGAAATAGCTGATTCTAGCTCTGGGGTAGCAGATGCACAAAATAAGGTGAAATGTCTTGTCCTACTGGACAGTGAGGAAACTATTATAGAGCTATATCAAACAGACTAAGGAGCCAAAACTTGAAATGGCTTGCACTGGTCAAACAAAATTTTATTATCAATGGATTGAACCACAAATATATTTAAATTCATGATTTCATACTACTACTACTAGGGGAGAACTTCTAATAATCACTGGAAGAGGATAATAATGAGCCAGTTACTATTCTGATAAGCTGTAAATATAAAGTAGGAATCAAAGATCAAAGAAATGATCATTCTCCTTATTATTTGGATGTGAGGTGTCCCCAAAAGCTCATGTATGAGACAATTCCAGAAGGTTTAGAAGAGAAATGATTGGGTTATGACAGCCTTACCCAATCAGTGAATTAATCCCCTGATGGGATTAACTGAGTGGAGGCTGAAGGTGAGTAGGGTGTGGCTGGAGGAGGTGGGTCACTGGGGGCGTGGCTATAGGGTACAAATTTTGCATCTGGCAAGTAGAGTCTGCTTTCTGATCATCATGTGATCATCTGCCCCACACTGGTGCCATCATTTCTGCCTCACCTGGAGATCTGAGGAATGGAGCTGGCCTTCTAAGACTGAGACTTCTGAAACTGTGAGCCCCCAAACAATCTTTCCTCCTTTAAAATTGTTATGGTTGGGACTTTTAGTCACAGTAGTGAAAAAGCTGACTAAATCACTCCTTTATTATTTGTTCCACTTTTAACAATTCAGATGAGGGGAATTTTTTAATATAGTATGTCAGTTAATAAATGAAGAAGGAATAACAAAATAAATGATTAGAATATAATCATTTCTGTATCCTCCTAAATGAATTAATGACTCCAGACATTCCTTATTAACAACTACTAACATCATGGAGAGAGTTTAGCAAAAGTAAAAAGCAAAAAGTAAGCTGGGCATGGTGGCACAGGCCTGAAATCTCACTACTTTGGGAGGCTGAGACAGGAGGATCTCAAGTTCAAAGACAGCTATAGCAACTTAGTGAGACAGTCTTAAAAAAAAAAAAAAGTACTGGGGATGTAGCTCAGTGATAAAGCATCCCTGGGTTCAATACCTGATAAAGAAAAAAAAAAAAATGGCAGAAAAGCAAAAGGAAAACCTGAATCTTTCACACATCTAGATCCAATTATAAAACCATAGGCAAATAAGGGAATGGAATATACTTAAAGACCACAGGAATGCAATCAGCAAAACCAACTGTAAAACTCAATCACACAAATGATCAAGTTCTGTCAACAAATTTCAAGGAAAAAATGGAAGTGTAGGAAGTATTAAAGAGCAATAAGAGACATGAGAACCAATAACAACATGTAGGCCTTATCTGGAGCCAGATTTAAACAAATATAAAAAGTGAAAAAAAAAGATAAATTTAAGATAAAACTGAAAAACCGAGGACTGACCAAATATTTATTATTAAGGAATTATTATTAAATTGTGGGCAAACAGTATGGCACTAAGTGGTTATCATTTTGTAAAGCACCTGTAACCTTTACAGATAAATGTTAAACTATTTCTGAAAAACATCCATCAATGAAGTACTTACATTGTAAGCCACATAGGTCCATCTGGACACTTTTACTGGAACCCACATGGATGTCCCTTAAAGTGAAGGAAATTAATTTACTTGCCTTTTTATATATTTTTTGAATCCTGATAAAATAATCATAACAAAGAGGTATTTTCCTGAACATTGGCTATTTAAAAAAGAAAATCCAAAAACATGTTCCCCATTGTGCCTCATCACCAACTAGCATTCACATCAAGTAAAGTATTATAAATCTATTGAGTATCTTTAACTCTAAGAAATTATCAATAGAAGTAAATAAATATTTCATTTCCCAAAAAAGACATTTAATTAAATAAACTATTACAGGTATGATTATACTGAAAAGCAAAATTTATCAGCAAAAAATACAGTGGTAATCCAAAGGAAAATTGAAGAATAAATAAAACTGAGAAACGGAGAGGTATCAAAAATAACACAGCTCTTTTTTTAAAAAACTTCATAGTTTTCATGTTATTTTCAGCACAAAATTTTTATCAGCACCTTACAACTTGCTTTTCTGTTTTCTCCCTTCTAAATCAAGAACCTCATTAGCATCACCATAAGGAAATTAACAAATATTAGGATAATATCTGATGTATCAGTTTCAAAGATTTTGTGTGCTAACGACAAATTTAAAAGTAACAAAAATAATGAAAATTTGCATTTAAAATGCTATTACCACTAACCTGTTAAATCAGAAATTATTGATGGATTTTCCTCAAAATGTTTTGCAGGATGTCTTATAAAGTGGTGATTCAAAACTGACAATTTCTTCTTGGAATTTTGAGTAATCTAGAATGAACATTGATATATTCTGTTACACCATGATAGTTCAATGAAACATTGTTTCAAGTAATAATATTAAGTGCCCAAACATTGTTTCAAGTAATAACAACAAGCTCCAACATTTCTTTATTCTGGGTCAGTCACTGATCTAAGCCTTTAACATGTTTCCAAATTCAGATCAGCCCCAATCCCACAGCAAAGAATCCACTGGTCACTAGAGAAAATACGAATTACCAACTGTCTTCCTTGGAAACTACTTATATAAATAAATAGTTTTATTTAAAAATTTGTATCTGTCTGAAGTGCTCCCGTTTTTCATTGATTGGAATAAAGTTTGAGTATAAATTAGTTTTGCAATTTTAATTGATCAATTATTAGTTTGAGTATAAATTAGTTTTGCAATTTTAATTGATCAATTATTATATCTAGTTGTACTCTGTCAAGGAGGTTTAAAACTTCTGCCAGAGTTAAACTTCACAGTAAAACAATGTCAATCAGCCATAAAATGTTTGTGTTCCAGGATCAAGTCACTGCCAATTCCATGAAGTTTATTTACTTCAGTAAATACACTAAATTCATTAAAATTATACACTAGTATGGAATTTTCTGACTTAAAATTTGGTAAAACAGAAACACTTGGATCTTTAAGAGAAAAGTCAGTCAGATCAGTGACTGACCCAGAATAAAGAAATGTTGGAGCTTGTTGTTATTACTTGAAACAATGTTTGGGCACTTACTATTATTACTTGAAACAATGTTTCATTGAACTAAGTATCTATGATTCTAACAGTGGTTATTCAGCCTTCTTAAGAGTTAAAAAAAAAATACAGACACTTCTCCCTATCCCTCCAGAGAGTGTATACTACAGGAGAAAAGTTCTAAACACAATGATAAAGGAAAGTTTTACTTAAAAACCTACTGAGAGAGCCACAAAGACTTGAAGACTTTAGGAAAGAGACTCCAAAAATCTCTGGACGGTAATACTTTGCCATAATGAAAAAGATTACCTAAAAACAAAAAAATTCTCTCTCCAAAAAGAGAAGCCAAGAGCCACAGTTCTCAAAACACATTTCCATGCAATAGTGAGATGCTGCAAAATGACCTGAGGTAAAGGCTATGTAAGAGGAATAATGGCAATCTGTTTCTAATTCACAAAAAAGAAATTTTACTGAAATCTTTGGTGCTTGCCACTATTTATTTACCTACTAGCAGATAAAAAGAAATGAAAGAGTAAAGTGATGTTCTGTAAAGGGCATTATGATTTCCATATGTTCCTGAAAAATCACCATTTGAAGAGTTTATACTGTGAAATCTCATTATAGAACAGGCCCTACTTTAACGAACACAGTCACACAGTTTAAGTTCTTGTGAGCTTGGGTTATGTACTAAATGAACATATTTTGATGTTATCAGAAAGCTAAAGATACTGTTATGGTTTTGCTATCCCCCAAAAGTTCTTGTGTGAGACAATCCAAGAAGGTTTAGAGGAGAAATGATTGGGTTATGAAGTATCTTTTTTAAAAAAATATTTTTTAGATGTTGATAGATCTTTATTTTATTCATTGATTTACATGCAGTGCTGAGAATCAAACCCAGTGCCTCACATGTGCTAGGCAAGCACTCTACCACTGAGCCACAACCCCAGCCTCTTAAGAAGCATCAGTGAATTAATTGTCACTGTCATTAATTGATGGGATTAACTAAGTAGCAACTGAAGGATGTGGTTGGAGGAGGTAGGTCCCTGGGGGACATACCTTTGGGGTATATATTCTGTATCTGGAGAGTAGGGTCTCTTTGCTTTCTGATCATCATGCGAGCTGCTTCCCTCCACCACACTCTTCTGCCACGATATTGTGCCTCACCTCAAGTTCCAAGGAATGGAGCCTGCTGTCTATGGATTGAGACCTCTGAAACCAGGAGCCCTCAAATAAACTTGCCCCTCTACAATTGTTTTGGTTGGGTCTTTTAGTCACAGCAGTGAAAAAGCTGACTAAAGCAGACACTTTTTAAATACATGGTCCAAAAATATTTAATAAGATAGATCATGATGTTTACAATAGTAAAAAAAATTATAATATAGCTTATAATAAATATTTAAGTTAAAAAACAAAAAAGATATATATCAGACTTTTAAACAGTGAAGGGGTAGAACTGGGGGAAGGTTTAAAGTATTCTTTCACTTTTTTATTTCTATTACATTTTGAGTTATTAATAATGGTCAAAGGAGCCTGGCAAAGTGGTGAATGCCTATAATATCAGTGACTTGGAAGGGTGAGGCAGGAGGATTCCAAGTTCAAGGGCAGCCTCAGCAACTTAGACCCTGTCTCAAAATAAAATTTAAAGTAGCTCAGTGGTAGAGAAACCCTTGGTTCAATTCCCAGTATTGCTAAATAAATAAAGAGATAGATAGATAGAGTGTGTGTGGAGAAGTCTTTTAAAAAAAAAAAAAAAAAACAGTGGTCAAAGTATGATAAAAAAAAAGAAAAGAAAAAGAGAAAGGGGAAAAAAAGATATTTCTATTGGGCCTAAATAAAATTGATGCAAGGTATAGGCTTCTATTTTCATTAACATAAAATATGCATTAAATCATTGCTGTAACTAAAGCTTTCATTATCCTGAAGTAATAATTAGTTTAAAAATACATACTTGTTTAGTATCAGCATCAATAAGATCAAAGAAGGCTCGAATTGTAGTCAACTGCAATTGTTTACACCTAAAGAATAAAGTGTTATGAATGAAAATTTCTTAAAAATATACTTTTTGATACAAACATGCATTCTACTTTTTAATGGAATATTCTGAGCTTCCTTTAATGCTGCAAACTAAAAAGTTATTTAACAAATCATTCTTGTTAAGCATATATCTTAAGGTTGAAACATATATAGCAAATTAAATCTTCTTTAATGCTTGACAGAACTACCAGAGTCCTTTTGTCTTCCCTACATCTCCTCACCTATCCTAACTCCTAGCTATAGACATAGCATATATGCCCCATTCTTATATATTTGCATACTGTGTGGTTCTGTAGACACTACTGCTTACCCAGCCAGAAGAAGCTCAAGAGAATCTTTAAGCCAAAACATAAAGAGACACTAAAATCCACCCTTTTGGGGATCCATATTTAATCTCTTATTTTTTTCTTTATCTTAAAAGTGAATCTAGGGCTGGGGTTGTAGCTCACTGGTAGAGCATTTGCCTAGCACATGTGAGGCACTGGGTTTGATCCTCAGTACCACATATAAATAAATAAATAAAATAAAGGTATTGTGTTCATTGACAACTAAGAAAATTTTTATTTATTTATTTATTTTTTTTAAAAGAGTGAATCTAATTTCTACTTGGTTTCCCATGTCCTACCAGGGTACATTTGATTCTGTCCAACTATGATAAAATCTAAAATTTTGGTATTTGATGCTTAGCTTCCTTTGAGACTGAGGAAACTGATTCTTTGGGAGATAATATTACAAACTGTAAAGGGAACCTTAGTCAAACTGAGACAAGAGCCACGTTTAGAATTTCAAGCCCCAAAGTTAATCTTTCTCCCACAGACTTATTTATTTATGTATAAAACCAATTAATGCATTGATGAGAAAAAAGGACCATGAAAAATCATCAAAATGTTATATTAACTTACCATACAATAGAAAGGTGGTCTGTTGAGACCCAGGTCTTAGGCACTGCTGAACTCTAAAAAGAAAGGGGGAAAAATCACACTTAAGTAAAGCACATTTGTAATTCTCTGAAAGGTTTGAAATTCTCATAAGCTAATATTTAGAAACATAGCATTAGTTTCACTACATTATATTCTTGTAGACATTTTAAAGATATATCTTATAAAAGGTACACCAAACATATTAAGATATTTCCTGTATAAAATAATGTAACTCTGAATGTCATTACTGGTTACTCAAGCTTAAACTACCTTAAAAAATTATTAAAGCATCCGTGGATTCTGTACTGAAGTTTAACATCTAACTTTTTAATTACTTTTAAGAAGAGGCTGTTTAAGACTCTTTAATAAATCAATTTATGGAATAGGTTACAAAAGATATTTCAGTAATTTTAGTTTTAGCTCAACTACCACTTGATAAGATTCTAAAACATGACTCCTAATCAGGAGTGTGCCTGAGAAAGAAACACTTTAAAATAGTTTTTAAAAAATTAAATATACCTGTCACAATTCCAAAACAACTAAATCAGATTGTTCTAAGTGGGGTCCAGGCTTACTAACTTTAGAAAAAAAAAAACCCTATGTAATTACGATACATAGCTGTATAGTACTGGTTAGAGATATAAGAGCAAAAGGCTCCTTAAAAATATTAACATATAGAAAGAAGGATTCCTTAACAATGTTGTTATGGTTTGGAGGTGAGGTATCCTGCAAAAGCTCATGTGTGAGACAATGCAATTAGGTTAGAAGGAGAAATGACTGGGTTATGAGAGTCTTAACCCAATCAGTAAATTAATCCCCTGATGGGGATTAACTGAGTGGTAACTGAAGGCAGATGGGGTGTGGCTGGAGGAGGTAGGCACTGGGGACATGACTTTTGGGTATGTATTTCGTATGTGGCAAATGGAGATGGATCTCCCTACTTTCTGATCATCGTGTGAGATGCTTCCCTCCACCACACTCTTGCTCCATGATGTTCAGCCTCACCTCAAGCCCTAAGGAATGGAATGGAGTCTGCTGTCTATGGACGAAGACCTTGAAACCGTGATCCCCCAAATAAACTATTCCTCCTCTATAATTGTTCAGGTTGAGTCTTTTAGTCACAGCAGCAATGAAGCTGACCAGAACAAATGTGTATAGCACCCTTCCAGAATTAAAGAGCCTTTTAACAGGTAATGACCTCTCTCTGAATAACATCTTACATACAATAAGGGCTCATTAAATAAATATGATTTTATTTTTCACAGCATTTCTCTCTGTACTATCAAAGACACAATGAGCTGTCATCTGTCAAAACAACATGAAAACAGGAGACTAACAACATAGATGCAAGAAAATTTACAGAGGCCTAAAATGCCTCTTTAATAAATGAACTAAAAAAAGGCAAGTATGCATAACTTCTAAGGAGTCATTGTCATATTTGTAAATCATGTATTTTGAGATTCCAGGTTCTGAAGTGAGAATAAGCTATAGCTTACTTGTTGAATTCTAAGCACTGATATATTTAGAAATTCCTGCTGAAAGCTTACTAAAAATTAGACAACTAGAATTGACTGTGGTTCTATGATTGTTTTAGATGATCAGTAGGATAATAGTTCCCAATAGACATTTACCATTACCAAGAATATAAAACTGGTTTATTTCCTAGAGTTGAAAAAGGAAAGGTAACACAAACAAAGGTAGTTGCTCATGGCTGCTCTAATGAAAACTGCTAGATGTCCATCAAAATCCACTTTTTTTTTCTTGCACAACTGGCATGACTACATCTCTTGGGCTTTCTTGCTTTCAGGTGTTAACTATATTTTTTCTAATGGTAAGTGAGCACAAGTGATGTGTGTCTTTGCTAGGTCTTACTCTCTCCCCTACACTCTTGGCTCCTTCCTACAAATTGAACTGTGATGACTAGAGTGATTATGGAAGTAAAATATTCAAAATGGGGTGCCTGTTACCAGCCTGCGTCCCTCAACAGGGAAAATAGTCAACCAACCTAAATACTCTTCTCCTAGAGCAGTTATATAAGTAAAATTTAAACTTCTATTGTACATAAGTGCCACAATTTACATGGGTACATTATAGCATTGCCTACTCTACCATTGCAATTATGGTCTCTATCTTCAATGATTTTTCTAGTCCCAATGAACATAGTCATTTAATTGATCTTGAGATAATCATTCAAAAATTGTTACTTTTAGTTTCTAAAAGTGAATATACATGCAGGTATATGTATGTATGTAGATTATTTGGGGGCTAAAAACAGTAAAATCAATCTCAGGTTATCCAACAGCCAATTTTGAGAAAATTCTATAAGCAGAATATTTTTATCAGAGATATAGAAATATAAGAAGTCTTAAATGCAATATTATCAAATGAACAATGCTTCTTAAAAGAGTAAGTCTCAGAATGTGGTATCAATATAGCATTATACTATGGGTCAATACTAGCAAATAAGTTATATTAACTTTTATATGACTAAATCATGTATGTTTAGTAAAGAGTTGACATTTGGTTTTTTTAAGGACTTCCTACAAATAACTGCCCAAAATATTCAATACCAAATGAAAGGATTCACACCATCAATAATGCAGTTTCAGATTTACCAATTTAATACCAAAGCTGTTTAAGCCACTTCCCAATTCCTCCAGTTGTAAGAAAATGATTGGTACAGAATAGTGTGAAAATTTTTGCTAACTATATGGCAAGCATTCAGTAAATACTATTTGATAAATGAACAGCAATGTAAGGTGTGACAAGCGTAGATGACATAAACAAGAGTATCTATGAAGAGGAACAGCTATGAAACAGTGACTTTCTACAAATACCTCCTCAAAGCAAAAGGAACAGGCAGATCATTATCTAAGGATTTCCTTTTCAGAATTAGTTGATATTTAGAGATGATGTGTAACCAGAGTTATGAAGTTAAGATCTTAACTGAAGACTTCAAGGTTAAATATACGAGAAAGAAATTCTAAAAGAAAACTTGAGCTCGCTTCACATAGGCTAGCTATACCAGTTAAAAACCAAATACTTGATGTGCTAGCAGAGAAGGATAACTAGCAAATTAGGGTTTAATTTATACTTCAACTATCAAAGCTAATCATTTCATCTAAAAATCAGTAAACCTTCATTAAGTTTAGCATTCAGAAGTGTGTGATATGTCTGCCATCCCACTAATATTGTACATAATGTAAGAATCAGATATAACTAGACTTCCTTGTGCTTGAGTCCACACTCTTACAGTTACAATTCTAACCAATGTCTTATTTTGGACAAGAAACAGTTATTCCTCATAAAGAAGAGCCATTTTCACAAAGTGTCTAAAATCCTTTTTTACTTCCCATGGACATAAGCATTCATGACTCTGTCCTCCCAACACACTCATATTCATTTATTCACATTCTCTCCCTCTCACATGCACATGCACACACATGCAGCAGGCCTATACCACCAACTCAGCAGCCATTTCTAAGCAGCTACATTTTATTTGTCCCTTCATGCTCCATTGTGTCCATTTTATCACTATTTCAGGAAAATCTTAAAAAAATAATTACCACAACAGATAAGGCACTGGGATGATGGCTTAATTTTGGTAGAAAAGTCAGCCCTGAACGAACTTGGTAATCCCGGAATCCTCCAGCTACAGAAAGTGTGGTCAAGTTTATATGTCGAGCATTTAGAATCCAATAATTGTTTACAGTCATATAAAAATCTGGTAGGGAATAAAGAAGGGAGACATTGAAAAGCAACAGTCATTCTTTGCAATTATAGCTCTAATACTAAGACCTTAATTTTTATTTAAACTATCTGGCTTGTAAACAATGTATTATTCACATTTCCCTATTTTGAGAAAAATAAGTATCTATTTGCATTCCTGCTTTCTCATTAAATCACAGTAAAAATACTGAGTTACTAATCCCCTCAATAAAGAAAAAGATACCCAAATTACCAGTCTTACCAGTCCATATGCAAACATGTGGACTTCCACAAGGATGATACTTCCTCAGGAGTCACATAGTCCATCAAAGAAAGAAAACCCTAAACTTATTCAAAAGATAAAAGCTTACTATGCTAAATAGTTGTAGATATTTGTAGTGTTGGGTTCGTGGTATGCGCATATGTCCAAACCCATTAAACTGTACACATTAAATATGTGCAGGGGCTGAGTTGTGGCTCAATGGTACAGTGCTGGCCTAGCATGTGTGAGGCACTGGGTTTGATTCTCAGCACCACATATAAATAAATGAATAAAATAAATGAATAAAAATCAACATCTAAAAAAAATTTTTTAAAAGCTACTATTAAAAAAATATGCAGTTTTTTGTATGTTAATTAACCACAATAAAGTGGTTTTAAAAAGAGCAATAGACCCCTCCTCATCATGATAGTGACTCTGTTTACAAGGCCTTAGCAACTTTCCTGTGGTCAACCTCCATATTGTACTATTTAAGTTCTTAGAATATAACCTATCAAAATAGTACCATTGCCATTAATCTTAGAATTATGCTGCTGTGGAAGATCAGTGTCAATATTCTACCCATTAAGCATAATAAGCAATTCAAAGATCAGCATCTGCAGATAATTTTTCACTTTGTCTATGGCTGGTAAGACAATTTTAGAGTCAAAAATTACTAAATTGAGACCATGCAGAGGAAATCTCACTTCTTTTTCTTATCAAAACTTAATGCTTTTTTATCCTGTCATTTCATTCCACCTGGTCTCAAACATTTGGTACAGCAAGCTCATTAAAGATCCCAGCAGTATTTACCTAAGCTACCACAGGAGCCAACCCAGTCCTAACATCTGAAACACCTGGGACAAAAGTACCAATGGGAAACACATATATCTAAACATGTAAAAGTAAAAAATCTAGCTAACAAACTGTTAAATATATTTTGTTTTCCTACCTACCTTAACAAATAGATTATTGAAATAACCTAGAAAGCCAAGGTCAAATTAAGAATTTTTTAGGCACCTGAGAATTGGACACTGGACCGTGGCAGCACAAGAAAGCAGGTTGCTGTGCTATCTTTTCTCTGTCTCCCCAGTGCAATTCCATCTTACATTGCAATGTTCCCGTGTGCACATCCAACCTGTGCCTTCAGTCACAGCTTGGCCACATCTCAAGTTTAGTATTGTACATAACTGCCCTCAGGAGAACAAGGCTGGCTTTACCTGAGTCAAAGGCCCAACAGGTCCTGGAAGTGAGTTTAGGGCACATAGGCAAGAAAGTCTGGAGGTGTGGCTACTTAAATTATGGTCTAAAAGAATGAGCTAGAAGAAGGCAGACTGCTTAAACTGCAACTTTCTTATCCTGTGAAGAAGGGCAAGGCCAGAGCAAGGCCCTCTAAAACCCACAACCCAGTGCAAAGCCTCCTTCCCTATTTAAAGACAGCATTTCCCCAGAGTATAAACAGGAAATTTACTTCTGAAACTCAAGGAATTCTCTCTCAAAACTTAAAATCCATGACCCCTTGAAGTAGTTCCTTTGTTTTCTTTTCATTCTAATTCTGACTTAATGCAAAAAAAAAGAAACTATCAAATACAGAATAGAACAAAAAGAGGCTTACTAATTACAGGAATGGCATCCTACCCTAAGAATCACTTTCAACCTGACCATTTTAGAGACAGACCATTGCCATCCTTCAGAATATTAAAACTTAACTCTACATAAAATTCACTCTTCAAATGATATTTGAAATGTTATTTTGAGTCATTCTAATTTAACCTACATGGCTCATCTTCATATACCATACAAAATGCAATAATAGGATTCTTAACTGTGGTGATAAAGTGACTTTTAGCCTTTGGTATTTTTTTAAACCTATGATTATGTATAATTATTTTAAGTAGTATAAAAGATTTAAACATTTTTAATACCAAATTTGTTATTAAAAATTCTTAAAGGTAAAATTTTAAATATAATAACAGAAAATTAGAACTTCACATTAAGTACTATTATACCAGATTCTTTCAGCAAACAAATTATTCTTTGAAAATATTATGGTGTTAAGATGAGCACTATAGAAAAGGACTTTGGGGATATTTCTCACTATAAACAAAACGTTGATTAAAATTAATGTAATGGAATTTTTGATTGGTAATAAATTGCATAAATTTACTAGCCAGGAAAAAGAATTCTTTCTAAAAATTTCCTCCTACTCATATGATATTCCTATAAGCAGTGAAGTTTTAACAAAAATTTAAGATAGTTTTTAAATTCTTATTCTGTAACATTATCACTATTTAATTCAGATACTGAAGACTCCTACAGTTCATTCAAAATTTCCTGCCACATAACATTATCCATAGTTTTCTTATGTTACAATAATGTACCTCAAGAGGCCGTACAGCATGCAAAAATTAGGGACAAGTATTGGCTCTACTACATTCTAGCCACATGACTTTGGGTAAGAACTTTATCTTGACCTTTTTTCTACCCATTAATATGTGGAAAATAATGGTATTTAACTTTGGAGGACTACAGAGTAAATTAACTATTAT
The DNA here is from genome assembly GCA_020662805.1 of Glaucomys volans. Classification (NCBI taxonomy): domain Eukaryota; kingdom Metazoa; phylum Chordata; class Mammalia; order Rodentia; family Sciuridae; genus Glaucomys; species Glaucomys volans. Next base: position 163,477 of record JAJEJO010005574.1, read on the forward strand.
AACACATCAGGTAAAGTTAAACATCCAAAAATATAGTAAGAGTTCAATAAATATTAGCAATTCTACCTTACTATACAAGGTACAGCATACCTATGTATTAAAAACTAAACACTGCTGCTACTTCAATTAAATTTAAGCTTATTTTGGATGAAGTACTGGAACAGTTAAAGCACAGAAGTTTACATATATCTTAAGAGACAGGGATTGTCTTCAAGAATAACTAAATTGAAGTCTAGTACGTAAGGATTATAAAACACACGTTAAACCTGTAAGATAATATGAAAAGAGAAAACTAACAGTATTTCCAATTATGAGCCTAAGACAGTAAAGGTGGTCAGAAAGGGAGATGCTGATTTACAATTGAGTTGCTTAACATGTAGATAAAACAACAGCACACCCTAAAGAAAATAGCCACAGAGATTTGCTCACTTAATCCTGAACAACAACAGGGAGGTCATTTACTGTATATGTAATAGTACTCACCTGTAATGAAACGATCTAATGGCATCACAGGGGCAACATGAGGTGTGGCTTGTGTAATAAGAAGATTTATCAGATCTTGTTTAAAATTTTTCAGTGTAAGTAATGCTCTTGCAACAAGGCCACCCATAGAATGACCAATTATTGCCACGCTTTTTGGAGCAAATTCTTGACCCTATTAAAAAAAATCACCATGATGTAATTAAGGCTTAGTGTCATAATAAAAATATCAAAAATTTCTCTTTGCAAATGAGCAACTTAGTAGAGAATTAAACTATATAACTACCCATCATAAGAAATACATTTTCATATTGTTATATTTTCTTGTAGGTTCTAATTAATGTGCACATACTGTTTTGTGCTCTGTCATCTTTAACTGTTATCCTTTGGTTCTCTGAACAAAATCCAAACAGTCTAGCAAAACATGTTTGTGCCATTTGTTATGTTGCATGTAACTTGAGGTATAATTAGACTTGGTGTATACCAGAACGTTAGATTTTGCAAGATAAAAAAAAATCATTTATTTGAAACTAAAACTATCACAAAAAAGTCACGACAACTGTTGCTGCCATGGCAATATACTACTTCAGCATGTTGGTATCTTTTATTGAATTACTTCTCCACAGTGTTTGGATTTAAAAATAAATCAGCATTGCAAACATTTATTTACTATGTAAATTTTAAAATAAATCTTGCTTTAAAAAAAAATCTTGTTTGCTAGCCACCCCACACTGATCCTTCTTATGTGCTTTCTCTTCTGTTACTTGTACAGAAAATAGTTAACATTGTAGGCCTGACACTGCTATCCTTAGAAAAGTCTACTTACAAGGATGGCTCTTACTTGGAGTCTGGGACCTTGTATTTTGGGAGGGTTTCTGCCATTCCCTAAATGAAAAGAATGGTTCACTGTACTTATAATGGTTTATGTTGAACCCTTGCTGTCTTCCAGGCTGAAATTTTGGTATGTGCAAGGCAGCAAGTATCTATGTGACTAAGTCCCCCAATAAAAACCTTGGGCACTGAGTCTTTAATGGGCTTACCTCATGGGTAGTATTTCATAGGTCACAATTTGTTGCTTATATGAATTAAGTACAAAATGTGACTCCTCTGTGAGGGAACTTTTGGAATCTTGTACCTGGTTTCCTCCAGATTCTACCCCATGCACCTTTTCTCTTCACTGATTTTGCTTTGTATTCTTTCACTATAATAATTAATAACCATGAGTACAATTATATGCCAAATCCTGTGGTCCCTCCTAGAGAATAATCAACCCTGGGATCATCCTGGAATACTCAACATGGAGTTATCTTAGCAAAAGCCAAATTCTACTTCTGTACCTGAAACTTATCAATCCTTTGGCCTTCTCTCAAGAACAACCCCAAACTTCCAAATACCTTTAAACCCATTCTAATCAAGCATTCACCCCAAAACTCCACCAAAACTGCTCTTGCAAAGCCACCAAGGAATCTAATGGTCAATTTTAAATCCTTATCTTATTTGACCTACCAACAACATTTGACAAAATTCATTACTTTGATTTACTTGACAATACTCTCCTCATCTCATTTACCTCACCGTGTACTTTTAGGCTGTCACTGGTTTATTCTCATTTCATCTCTTAAAAGTGGATCACTCCAGTCTCAATCCTTTAATCTCTTCTCTTTTTTAAAATGTTGACTCCATCAGTGACCTCACTCAGTCTCACCCCATCTTTATACTATCAACCCCCATATATTATCTCCAGACTGAATCCTTCTTTGAACTCTCAGCCTTGAACTCCTATAGTACAAAAGGTGTACTTGGAATGTCTAATGTGCATCTCAAACTGAACCTGTCTAAAACTAAACTCCTAACCTCCAAATCTGTTCCTCCTATGGTCTCCCCACCTCAGCTAATGGCAATTCAATCTCTTCAGTTGTTCAGCCACAAACCTTGGGACCATCCTTAATTCTTCTCCTTTCACACAGACCTGCCACACCTGATCTGACAGTAAATCTTGTTGCCTCAACCTTCAACATTTACACCAACTAACATTTTTCACCGCTTCAACTGCTGCCAACTTGATTTAAACCACCATTATTTCTTCTGTGAATTACTCCAAAGGTCTTCTAACTGGTCTTTGTTTCCACCCTTATGTCCCTTCAGATAATTCTCAAACAGCCAGATGATACTGCTAAAACTTAAATAAGAGCATGCCACTCCTCTACTCAAAATCTCTCTAACGACTTTCTATTTTCTTACAAATAAAAGGTGAAAATTCTTAAATTACCTATGTCTCTATAATCTGTCTGTTCCCCTCCCCATTTCTACCAACTCACATTATCTGTTCCAACTACTCCAGTTTCCTTGTTTTTCCTCAAAGGAAGCATGTGTATTGCCTGCACATATGACAGTTTCCTCGTGTAGTCCCCCGCCCCCGCCCCATGCCAGATATTCAAATGGGCCACTCCATCATGTATTTGGTATGTATTAAAGTGTTTGCTTCTCAAGAGGTCTTCCATGTATAATTTTAATCCTCTGCCTTTGATTACTTATATCCTTTTCCTGTTTTAGTTTTCTTCCTGACATTTATAACCATATGACTGTATATATTTTCTTATCTCTCATGTTCATTATTCACTTCTCCCCACTAGAACATAAGTGCCACAAAGGCTGGAAATCTGGTTTCATTCTCTGCTATATTTACTTATGGTCTCATGTGATAGATGAGGTTTTCTTCACCCAGAATGTTCTTCCTCTTTCCCGTACCCAAACTCTATTTGTAAAGATTCAGGTGTTCTCTAATTCCTATTGTACTGTCTTACAATAGGGACCCTACTTTCTAAAAATCTCAATGTGAAAAATAGCATATTAGTTCTATTATAAATTTAACATGTAGTAATTAAGAAAATATCTGAAACAGAAAGAGAAAAGAAAAATATAAGCATATGAAAAGAGGTTTCTTACTGTTTATTATAAATGATAGTTATTATTTTACTTTGTGGTACAATAAATATCAGTTATGTAAAAGGTCTTGTACCTAATATGACCTATTTCCTTCCATAATACTCATAATTACTCAGGTGGAAGAATTTTGCTTCTATTATTACTGTGCTCAGTTTTGTGTTTGTTTTTTATTATATTTAATCTTCTATTTTCATAAGATCCCCTCCTACTTTTTAAATATTCTCCCCATCTCAGCTTCTGCATATGAGAGGGAACATTTGACCCTTGACTTTGAGTCTGATTTACTTCACTTAGTATGATGTTCTCCATTCCCACCCATTTACCTGCAAGTGACGATTTCATTCTTTTTTTAAAAAAAATTTTTTTTGGTTCTTTTTACTTAGACATGACAGAATTCATTTTGATATAATTGTACAAGCATGGAATGTATCTTATTCTAGTTAGGACCCCATTCTTATGAATGTACATGACAGTGGGATTCACCATGGTATATTCATATATGTATATAAGAAACTTATTTTGGATTCATTCAACTGTCTTTCCTTTTCCTATCCCCTCTCCCTTCCCTTTATTCTCTTTTGTCTAATCTACCGAATATCTATTCTTCCTCTCTCCCTGCTTATTTGAGGTTAGCTTCCATATATCAGTGAAAACATTTGACCTTTAGTTTTTTGGGACTGATTTATTTCATTTAGCATGATAGTCTCCAGATCCATATAATTACCTGCAAATGTCATAAAGTCATTTTTATGGACAATTTCATTCTCTACAGATGATTAAAACTCCATTGGGCATATACCATATTTTATTTAAATTCATCTGTTGATGGACAACTAGGTTGGTTCCATAAGTTGGCTATTGTGAATTTTGCTGCTATAAATATTTATCAATATGGTATGCTGGTTTTAGATCTTCTAGATAAAGACCACAGAGTGGGATAGCTGGGTCATATGGTGGCTCTATTCCTAGTCTTTTGAGGAATCTCTATACTGTTTTCCAAAGTGGTTGTAATAATTTGCATTCCTAACAATGTAATTCCTCACCATCAATTATTTTTCATGTTCTTGATTCTCATTCTAACCGGAGTGAGGTAAAATCTCAGTGCAGTTTTTATTTGTATTTCCCTGATTACTAAGAATGTTGAACATTTTTCCATGTACCCATTGGCCATCTGTATTTCTTCTTTTGAGAAATGTCTATTTAGATCTTTTGCCCATTTATTGCTGAGGCTGATTCTTTGGTGTTAATTTTTCAAGTTCTTTAGATATTCTGGATATTACTCCTCTGTTGGAACAGTAGCTGATAAAGAATTTCTCTCATTCTGTAGGCTCTCTCCTCCTTTATCATGTGAAAGGTTTTTGATTCAATGACACCCCCCTTACTGATTCTTGGTTTTATTTTTTGAACTTTAGGAATCTTACTAAGGATGTTAGTACCTGCACCAATGTTTCCTTAAAGTTGTTTCAGTCTAACTCGTAGGTCTTTGATCAATTTTTGAGTTGATTTTTTTGCAAGGTGAGAGATAGGGGTCTGCATATAGATATCTAGTTTACCCAGCACCATTTGTCAAAATGGTTATCATTTCAAACATATGGTTTTTTGGGGTTTTTTTTGCGGTGCTGGGGATTGAACCCAGGGCCTTGTGCTTGCAAGGCAAGTACTCTACCAGCTGAGCTATATCTCGAGCCCTTCAAACATATGGTTTTGACACCTATGTCAAAGATCAGATGATTTTATGTGGTGGTCTTCATATCTGCTTTTAAGCCAGTACCATACTGCTTTTTTTTATAGTTCTTTAATACAATTTAAGATTAGGTATTGTAATGCCTCCTCATTGCTCTTATTGTTCAGGATTGGTTTGACTATTCTGGCTCCTTTATTCTGCCATATGAATTTTAAGACTACTTTTTCTATTTTTGTGAAGAATGTCACAAAAAATGGTATTTTGGTAGGGATTGTGTAGATTGCTTTTGTGAATACAGCCATGCGGACAATATTAAATCTGTCTAGCTATGAACAAGGGAGGTCTTTATATCTTCCAAAGTCTTTTTCAATTTCTTTCATTTTCTTAGTTGGATTTATTCCCAAATATTTTATTTTTGAGGCTACTATGAATGGGATTTTTAAAATGTCTTTCTCAGCAGATTCATTATTGGAGTATAGTAAACCTACTGATTTTGTATGTTGATCCTGTATCCTGCAACTTTGTTGAATTTCTCAGTTCTAGAAGTCCTCTGGTAGACTGGTTTTGGGTCTTCTTAGAATCATGCCACCAGCATCAGAGGTTATTTGACTTCTTTTCTTATTTGTATCCTTTTAATTGCCTTCTCTTGCAAGAGTTTCAAGAACTATATTGATAAGGAGTAAAGAGAGTGAACATACTTGTCTTGTTCCTGGTTTTAGATGAAATGCTTTCAGTTTTTCTCTGTTCAGTATGATGTTGGCTTTGGATTTGTGGTATACAGCCTTTATGATGTTGAGGTAAGTTCCTTCTATCCCTAGTTTCTTCTGTTTTAACATGAATGGATCCTGGATTTTGTCAAACATTTTTTCTGCATCTATTAAAATGTTCATGTAATTTTTGTCCTCGATTCTATTTATGTGATAAATTATACTTACTGATTTATACATATTGAGCCAACCTTGCAGTCCTGGAATGAATCCAACTTGATCATGGTGTACAATCTTCTTAATGTGTTTTTTTTTTTTCTTCAAAATTTTTTTTAGTTGTAGATGAACACAATACCTTTATTTATTTATTTATTTTTATGTGGTACTGAGGATCGAACCCAGAGCCTCACATGTCCTAGGTGAGCACTCGACCACTAAGCCACAACCCCAACCCGTTAATGTGTTTTTAAAGGCAGACTGCTATTAAGAATTTTTGCATCTACAATTCATCAGGGATATTGGTCTGTAGTTTTATTTTGTTGATGTGTCTTTATTTGGGATCAGAGCACGAACATGGGAATGTTCCCTCCCTTTCTATTTCATGGAATTATTTGAGGAGGATTGGCATTAGTTCTTCTTTAAAGGTCTGGTAGAATTTAATGGAGAATCCATCTGGTCCCAGGCTTTTTTTTGTTTGGAAGACTTTTTATTACTAATATTACTACTTCAATCTTGTTGTCTGACGCTGATCTCTTTAGGTTTTCTATATTCTCTTGGTTCAATGGATAGGTTGTATGTGTCTACAAATTTGTTAATACCTTCCAGATATTCTAATTTATTGGAATATAAATTTTCAAAAATAATCCCTAATGGTCCTCTGGATTTCAGATATATGTGTGTTGTATCTCCTTTTTCATCTCTAATTTTATTGATCTGTCCCCCACCCCTCCTCAGGTCTTTCTCTTGTACTTGGGATTGAACCCAAGGGTGCTTAACCACTAGCCACATTCCCAGACCTTTTTATTTTTAGACAGGGTCTCACTAAGTTGCTTAGACCTCACTAAATTGCTGAGGCTGGCCTTAATCTTACAATCCTCCTGCCTCAGGCTCCCAAGGTGCTGGGATTACAGGTATGCCTGACCACATCTGGCTCCCTGTTTCTTTTGGTTAATTTGGCTATGGGTTTATCAACCTTGTTTATCTTTTCAGAAAACCAATTCTTTGTTACACTGATCCTATGTATTGTTTTTTATTCTTTATTCCATTAATTTCAACTAACTTGTGTCATGTACGGGGTCTCTAATGCTTACTATGTTTAGGATAGGTCCTTCCTCTTTAGCTAGTTGGAATGCCTATTGCCTAACATCATGTACCCCTTGAAATTTCAATTCAGCTTATAACTCTCCAGTGGCTATTTTCTCTAGGATTTGCACAGTGGTGCACCAAGGAAGGTAGTTTTATTTTATCCCTGACATTGTTCGAAATTCCTGGCACAGAATGATTTCTAATGTGTTTTACCATTCTTTTAAATTTCTTTAAAGGCAAATATTCCCTCTTATTTCTTACACACAGGTAGACATCTCATAACTGCCCCATGTAGCTACTTCAGCAGTCCCAAATTCCAGTTTTCTGCCTTCTCTTTGGTATCAATATTGCTCTGCTTAATCCCTACCTACTTGCCCCATGTCCAGAAAATATTTCTAGATAGAAGGCCTGGGAGATTAAGAAACTCACTTATTTTAGAGATGACAGTCCTCTGCAGTTTGGTTGTTTAACACCTTAAAATGTGTGCTTTAGATATTCTGATCAGTTTCACAATTGTTTACATAAGCAAGTAGCTACTCTAGTACCACTTACTTAGTCATGGCTAGACTCAGAAATTCTTTACCAATACTTTACCAATGTTTTTTAGTCACTGTATTGTACTCCTAATTTGTTATATTTAGAGTTTTTAAAAAAATACTTTTTCCTGAATTCATAAAAAGAAACTTAAACCACCAATGAGATCAAGACAACAGACTCTAAAACAAAACCATGCCATCTTTGTCTCAACTTCCAAAGAAACAAATACATGATTTAAAATATAAAAGATACTGGTAATTCACACCACTACCGATCTGCATGCTTTAACTTTTACCTTGTAAAGTTTGAGAATTGTTTTAATACATTCATGCACAAACTTGGTCTGCTTCTGAAGACTTCCCCCATACAATGCCACCAGTTCTTCATTGAAATTCACACTAAAGAAGTCAAAGTGGTACTTAAAGTCAATGTCTTCTGCTTTTCTAAGTGCAATGGAGCCAAGAGAACGAACTGTAGAGGAAAAGAGTAAAGTGTGCATTAAACAAACTATCATCCACTCTGCCTCAAAATTTTTTAACAAATAACCTTATCATAAATACATACAACTATTTTGAGATGACAACCATTAATAGTTCCAATTTAGAAGAACAAACTAACCTAGCAGCTGTATGCCTTGAACACAATCAGTGTGCCCTAAATGTTTTATAAATTAAATAACAAGTGAACGGGTCACTCTGTACTTGCTTTCCCTTCAATAGGAGCAATAATAGCTGAAAGGGGAAGGGTTCTTAAAAGAATGAAAAATAGAACTTTGCCACACTTAATGAGAATTGTAAGAATGAGAAAATTCCTGTAAGAAATGTTTGTCCACCCTTTGGTTTAGATATTAATTCATGATTTGTCTCTTTCTCTTAATCACAACATCAAATCACATGGAAGTTCTACCTTGCTCTATCTTCTAAATACATTCCCGGGTGAGGCTACTCACCATTTCTACTAGTATTTTCCTAATCCAAGCACCATCATCTCTTACCTGCACTGCTCTAACAATTTCCTAACTGGTCTCTCTACTTCCACTCCTTTTGTTTCATTGCTTTTCATAAAATGTTAAACAAAATTTTATTACTGATTACATTAAGGTGCATAAAAACTGCAGCTTATGGTTTAGCAAATAAAATACCTGTTTGCCATTCCATTTTTAGTTTACACATACTATATAATTCACATATTACACACCTCACCATGTAAAAAAATCAATGGGTTTTAAAATACATTCAGCACCTCTCACATGTATCATAAAACCATCTCTGAAATCTAATGCTAGATATTTTTTTAATTACCTCAAAAACAAAATTCTGTGCTTATTAATGTCACTCCCATTCTGCTATGCATTCCAATCCCTGGTAAACACTAATCTACTTTGTATCTCCATGAATTTGCCTACTCTGCACATTTCATATAAATGGGATGACTGAACAATGTGGTCTTTGTGGCTGGCTTTTTACTTCTCATAATGTTTTTAAGGTTCACCCATGATAAAGCTATATATCACTCCCACCTTTTGGCTACTATGAATAGTACTGTCATGAATATTCGTATGCAAGTTTTTGTGTGAATGTATATTTTCATTTTTCTTGGGTAGACATTTAGGAGTAGGATTATTAGATCACATGAGAGCTCTATATTTAATATTCTGAGGAACTGCCAAACTGTTTTTCAAAGTGGATGTGCCATTTTATATTACCACCAGCAATGTCGGAGGGTTCCAATTTCTTTGCCAACACTTGTTATTATCTGCCTTTTTGATTATAGCTATCCTAATAGGTAAGATTTTGACATGCATTTATCTGATGATTGATGAGGTTTAGTATCTTTCCTGCTTCTACTCATGCTTAAGTAGCATATTCTCTTCACAGCAAAGCCAGAGGAATCATTTTTTAAAAGTAAGTTATACCTACCATATTGACTAAGATTTTTAAATTTGACAGTTTCAATGTTATCAGGCTGTGGAGCAAAAGGAAGTATAATGCACTGATTATGAGAATGAGTAGCATAAAAATAAGAAGGTATACATAACTTGCAACATGGATTAACACTCTAAGTATCCACCTTTAAAAGCACAGGTTTATAAATATTTCAAGATACATGTAAAAGAATACTCATGATTTGAATACTATAGAGTAAGGAAAGTGAACAGATCATAGCTCACTCAATAACTTGGGTGAATCTTAAAGATGATGCTGAGTAGAAGAAGCCAGAAACAAAGGCATGTATACTGAATGATTGTATAGTACAAAGGTTAAAAACAGCCTCGAATAGTTAGATATTAGGGATGAATATTTAGGTATTGACACTTTAAAGAAAGTTAAAAAAAATTTATGATCCTGAAGTTATGATTGTGATTATGTCTGGAAAGAGGGGAGAGATTTTCAATCATAAAGGGCACATAGGTCATTGCTAGGATGCTGGCAATTTTCTAGCTCTAGACCTGAGTTTTGGTTCTATAGATGTTCATTTTGTAATAATTTTAAACCAAATATATATATTCCATATATTTCTCGTATGCATGTAATTTTTCAAACATAATAATTAACAAAAACAAAACCAGATTGTATAATTTCCACCAAGTTTCCCACCTCCCTCACATAAAATTTCAAAGTCTTTCCCACAGCTTATATGATGGAACCAGTGGATACTTTTCCATTCTCATCTCTATTCACTTTTCTTTAGTCACAATGCCCTGGAATATACCAAGCATGTTCCTGCTTCAGGGCCTTCCCCCAAACAGAACCATGCAATTCTGTGCTACATTCAAGCCTCGGCTCAAATGTAATGTCCTCACCAGGCCCTTCATCTAAACTAGTCACCCCCTGACCCTGATTATCCTATAACTTCTTCACTGTTTTATTTTTCTTTCTCGCTTTTCACATTATTGATAGGTTTCTTCCCAGCAAGAATATGTGTTTGGTGGGGAAGGGATTTGTCTTGGTCTGCCTTGGATCCCTAAAACCTAGGATACTGTGTGGCTTATAGTAGGGATCCCATAAATATTTGTTAGATGAGTAGACACATAAGTAATTGTAGAACATGTTGAAATAAATGTAGTCATATAAAAATACCAGTCTATTTAATACCCAAGAAAGAGATTTTACTTGAAAACAAAATTATTTGCAGATCTGCATACTTGGCTATTAAGCCAGAATTTATTGCCATTCCCCTAGACATTAATGAATTTGGAATCTGCGCATATAACTTCCCTTTCTTCATTTTTCTGTATTCTCCTCAGTATTTCCAAATCTCTCTATAGTTCCAAAAGAAAGAAATCAATCTCCTCTCTTGTTTGGTACAATATAAATTACTGATTTGCCTCTAATCAATGCAATCAGTTCTATTCTCTTATCCTCCATTTCCAACATAAAGCTTTCTTCTGCTGATTGCTTAATATCTATATGATCTATTTATCTCAGTCCATTCCATCTCCTTCTTTTTCTCTTCACTCTTTGCAAAGTAGTCTTCCAATTCTTCTTTTCCAGTTCTCACATATACTTTCTCCCAATGGTATCATTTTGGGGTCTCTCAGTAATCCTAACACAATGCTTAGGAGAGTAGTAAGCATTTCATTCATTTCATTTGATGCACAGAATATGTGTATGATTTGAATTCTTTAACAAAGTTGTTTGTGGTTTTTCTAAATCTTTTTCATGGTTCTAGAGATTGAACCTAGGAGCACTCTACACTGAGTTAGACCCCTAGTCCTTTTTAAATTTTTATTTTCAGTCAGAGGCCCACTAAGGTCCCCAAGCTGGCGTCAAACTTGGTGATCTTTCTGTCTTAGTCTCCTGGGTAAGTTCGATTATAGGCATGTGCCATTTCCTGAATTTTATAGCTTTCAAAATTTACTTCTAGTACTTACCTTGCTTGTAACTTCCAGCATTACCAGGAAGAAAGAGAACTGGAATTCCTGTCAAGGGGAGAATTTTGTGTTCTTGAGCATAAGATCCTTCTCCATAAAGATATAATTCATATGCTGGATAGCGTTTTGCCAGTTTCTTTGGAAGTTGTATTTTCTGTAGCAAAAAAAAAAACATATGTAAACAAAGCAGGTTCACTTTAATTAGCTTTATTAACACAATTCAGACTCTCATGCATTTCTGAATTATACAACTTTCAAATAGTGCAAAATAAAAAATATTAATGATAAAACCACACAACAGAGAAAATAAGTCTTAGTTATAGTTTATTCATATAAAGACTCATTCTTGAGTTATGTTAATTTTGAATCATGTCATCTTCAGAAAAGCATGAAAATGGAATTACCTGAAATTCTAATAAATACATATTAGTCAAAAGAGCCCATGACAATGGTGGAAAAGCACTGGTAGATGTCAGCAAGTTCCATGTTAAAATAACTGGAAATGCATTTAATTTAGAATCAGTACTAATTATACTTAAAAATGATAAAAGCTTTCCATTACCAAATTAATTATTTTTGCCATTTAAACTGGATTGTAGTGTCTCTACTTTTACTCAGGCCCAACTATATATTCCAGCTGTTACATCTTTAAAGGAAAGTAAGTTTGATTTATAGTGCAGTTTTCTGACCTCTCAACACACTTAACAAATACAACATCCTTTAACAAATTAATCTGAACTTCATCATCATGTCTTGGTAAAAATGTGTACACTCTTCTTATCATAAACATTCCAGTGAATTAGCATTTGTTCCAGTTTTCACGGACCAGGTGTGTGGTTTGTCAGCAAATCTGAAACTACTCTACTATTTATATTAGTGTATAAATTCATACTATTGTATACAAAATAAGCCAGAAGTTCACATAATTTTTTTTCTTTTCTTTTTTTTTTTTTTTTTTTGGTGGTACTAGGTATTGAACCTAGGGGTGCTCTACCATTGAGCTACATTCCAAATTCTTTTTGAGATAGGGTCTCATAAAGTTGCTTAGGGCCTCCTGGCCTCGAACTTGTAATCCTTCTGTCTTAGCCTCTGAACAGTCACATGCAATTGTTGGGGTTACAGGCATGCACCACTGTGTCTGGCTACTTTTTTGCAGTGCAATATAAATTAGGTCTTGCCATCCCCAAAGTGTAGGCACCTATAAAAGTGGCAAAGTATAAACTCTTCTGCTCTTTGTTTTTAAGGACAGAAGTCATTAAAAATAAAACCAATTATACTGGACAAAAAATTTAAGTAGATAACAATAGATTAATGATCTAGCAATGCTATACATATGTGTTTGATGAAAAATTTTTACTATGTGAATTTTAAAAACTATAATTGGTTGTTAATGTCTATTGAAAAACCCCAATGTTCAAAAACGCTGAATCTGATCATTCATGCACATTCCTGAATATTCCTTAGCAGATAGTACCATAAACAATCTGTACCAATAATATCATGGAAACATCTGCAGAGACTGTTTATTGTTTAAGAAATTAGTATTCTTAGTTATCTCCCTAAATACTCAAAATACAGAAATATTAACCCCACTATTTGTTTTATAAACATATAAATACTTCAATTCAAATTAGTCCCAATATTGATTATGTACAGTATATAATCAAAAGTGAAAAAATTACATTTTATTTCTTCAGATATATATCAAGCAAAAAGAAACCCTTAAGAGAACAAAGAAATACTTCTTAAGTCCTCCCAAATAAATACACAACATGATATAACAGTGCATACATATTAGATCATTATTCTTTTAAGTACAGTAGCTAAACAAAGTTCTGAACTAGTTGAAAAATTAACTCAGAAGAAGAGGAAACTATCAAATATATTTAAAAACATATATGTAATTTCCTAGAGAGAGAAAAGCAAGCAAAACAATATATTTGGTATATTTCATAATATGCTACTATGAAAGCAATTTGTAGTGAGAAAGAGCATTTTTAAAAACAGCAATGCATATTACTCTCTATATATGTATGATGACATGAATGGTGTGAATCTACATTGTGTACAACCATAGAAATGAAAAGTTGTACCCCATTGGTATACAATGAATCAAAATGCAATCTGTAGAAATGGGGGGGAAAAATGCAGTGAAGGCTAGGGATGTGGCTTAGTGGTAAGCCTTTGCTATACATGCATGAGGCCCTGGGTTCAATCCCCAGAACTGGGGTGGGAAAAAAAAGTCTACAGATACGGGTGTAAACAAAAACAGAGAGGCAAGAATGGTGGGAGTTGGAAGAAAATGGAAAATGGCAAAATTGGATTTCCAGAGTTCAAGATGGAAGTGAATGGCAGGAAGATACATGAAAGGTAACTAAACAATTTAACAGAAAAGGTATAGGCATACAAAAATGGTGCTGATAAGAAAACTGAAGAGGTCAATGGGTTTATAAAATAAATACATCAGCAGGACTCTGATATAAATTGATTGTCTTATGCAGATTATCTAAAATGAGCAACCATTCACTACAAAAAAAGAACTTTAAGATCAATTACCTTTACACCTAAATATTAGCTCTACCACTCTGTTCCTGGTTGGAGCTGTTTGTCCTTCTTTGACTGCCTTGGTACAAAGTCCTTCTAATCTGTAACCTAATCCCCTTTCAAAAGACAAAAAGGAAGTTCTATCAACTTCCAATACTAGAAAAATGCTGACTTAAGAAACTAAAATTCTTATATGAATATATAAATTAATGGGATATACATCTTTTAATTGTGAATAAAAACTGCAGGGGCTGGGGTTATGGTTCAGTGGTAGAGCACTTGCCTAGTATGTGTGAGGCACTGCGTTTGCTTCTCAGCACTACATTAAATAAATGAATAAAATAAAGGTCCATCAACATCTAAAAAAATTTTTTTTAAGCTGCAAAAAAAGTTTGATCTTCATAATAACCAAAAGGAAAGGAAAAAAATATTAAACACAGTTTTAAAGTTCTTACAAGGGGCTCTCAGCCTTTTGCTTATGATATCCCTCAGAAAAGTCCTATGGTGGGAGATGGGGAGGAAAAAAACACATCTAGGAAAACTGAATCTTTCAGTCTGGTCCCTCCCTGTCACAACCCCCCTAAATACAATCTAAAGTCCACACTGCTTTCAAGAAATACCTTACTAAAACATACACCTTATGTGTTTTATTCACTGTACATAAAAATAATGAAGACTCAAAAAGATCTTCAAATCTAGCTTTAATTATTTTCACCTATTTTTTCATAACTTACCAGGTTTTAAAATTTATTTTTAGTACATTTTAAAAAGTCAAGATTCAAAAGGATATACATTGAACAGGATTTCTCCTACCCTTGGTCCTTCAGCCATCCAACTCCCCTCCCCAGAAGACAACCAATGTTAACTGCATATTTATGCTTCCAGAAATATTTTACATGGCAGCAAATATGTTTATATATGATTTCCCCCTTATTACATAAATGATAATATATTATAAATACCACTCATACAATGTATACTGGTGCCTTCTTTCATTCATATATTCTATATGAATGCAATTGTATTTCTGCACTTCATGAATTACACATTCCACATGCCAAATTCACGACATCTTCTTTAAAACCTCTGAATACCCAAGACTAACTTGGATGTTTCCTCTTCTCTGAAGAGTCCTGTATAAACTACCTTATAGTGAAATTATATACGTTACATTCCTGATTCCTTCCCTTGCATTATAAAGATATAAGTTAAAGGCACAGGACTGATTTATGACTAATTGCCTCTCATACTAAGTATTTAGATATCCTGGAACATAGTAGTCATTCAATAAATGACTTTGTACACAAACATCCTACTTAATAACATGTTTAATATGATTCAGATTTTCAATATCAATATTTCCTTTCAGAGAGCAACCATTGCATCATATATATGAAGAGAATCAAACAAATTAATCTGTAAGAAAAAAAATCTCATATTTCTTCCCAGATCTTACAATCTGCTTAAAACTATGGCTACCAATTAAGTTTTGCCTTGGTATCATCAAGAAACTTGAAAAAATAATGTGTATTTTGCCAGGGAAACTTAAGATATGTTCATGAAATGTTCAGTTAACTCTGACAAAGTGAATCTTAAAAAATAGGTAGAGGATGGATGGAGATAAACAAATTTAAATTCAAAACTTCGTTTTTAAAAAAGGACAATAAATTTGTGCTTCAACTACCTTTCCATTTCCTCTGCTGGTTGACTGAAGAAGATGCAAATAAGCAGTAAAAAAAAGAATGACATAAAGAAAGAGAAAAAAACCCATAGACTAGGACATGCCCATGTGGATATCAACATGAAAACAATTAGAAAGCTAGATAAAATATAATTAAAATCAGGCAATATGTAAAATATTTTTAAAACATTTTTATTTACATGAAAACCATTTGATTCTTATAGAATAACTTCATTTATCTACAAATTTCACTATATTCAAAACAACTCATTTCTATAGACAGGTTTTAATTGTATTTAAAAATTGTATTTACAAAATGACATAACCTGTTGTACAAAATAAGAGTCAAACATAAATACTATAGTGAATTAACAGTCGTTTACAGCATAAAAATAAAATCTCTAAAAATGTTTATCAAAAACTTCTGCCATTTTAATTATTACTGTACTAACAAACTGACAGAAATATATAACCCCCAAAGGTAATTTGAACCAAAACAACTATATATGGACTACTCAACAGCAACAACAAAGCCACATAGCTCTTTTGCATTAGCTACACTCATTTTCTCTTTCCAGTCAATTTCATGAGACAGAAAATTAATCTGCAAGGTCTGTATGCTTTGTTCTGAACAGGAATTTCTACCATGGCAAATATTAAAATAGCTTCAATAACTGTAGGCAATCTGAGTAAATGGGAATTAGTACTGTGTTGTTCCAAGATTTTATTTTAACCAAAGTCTCCAATGCATAACTAAATTAAAGGGACCTACCTCATTCTATTGAAGTTTTCTAATAAACTACAGGCAATGAAAGGGAATAATAATAAGCCCTACTTCCAGTTTAAAAAACTAAACTAAAAACTCATGGATTTCACTATTAGACTCTGACAAACATAAACCAGCACATTCCAGTTTATTTGCTTAGAAATTAACAATGGGCAGTAACATTAAAATCTCTTTCAATAGCAACTGAAAGCCAGTGTTCCCATTTTCTTATAACTATTTGTGCAAAAACAAGGTAAGTATCTCAAAACACATAAAATTTAGATTTACTAGAATTTTGCCTATGTGGAAAGGATGCTCTTCAGCAATTTAAACCTTAAGTTTTAAGATCTAAATAACAGCAAATGCAATCAAATAACATGCTCCCTCCATAATGACCTGCACACAGAAATGATCCGGTCTTGCATTCTTCATCACCCTAAAGAAAAAATCTGCTATGTTTGTAAAAGCATACTAAAAATGTACTTTATCAATATGCATTATGGTACACATACATTTATAGGAGTTATTTACAAATAAAAGAATCGCTCGGGAGAAATTTCTTTGGACAGCTGTGTAATTTGTCACCTCTTTTTACAGCTGGTCATGAATGAAATTCGAGATTCTACTATGCCAAACTAATGAAGCAACTGATTGAAAACATTCAAAATGGAACGGAAGCAATGGGGGGCGGCGAGAGAAGAGCCGAGTCTCTCATAAATTGTGAACACACAAAATAATACCATGAACAAATTTTTCATGCAACTGGTAGGGCCAGAGTGCTTGGCGACAAACATGAAAACAGGTGTGCACAAGCATGCACCGACACCCAAGCCACAAAACAGGTGGATCCGCAAAAATCGGTACAGGAGGGAACTGGAGTAGTTTCCAGTTTAATTACTCATCAGGTTACTCTTTCACCCAGACGTAAAACCCTGGAGCCTCTAAAACAGCCTTGGGAACTATCTAGCCAATATACACTCTGCAGACGCTCGGTTCTTCCCCGGAACGCAAAATCTGACGTTCCTCTCACTGGGCGCGAAAGGAAGAATTTAGGTGCGTGGGGAGCAAAGAGGGGTGCAGGGGCACCTGTTAAGGCAGGAACGCGAGGAGAACTGGGTTTGGGATCAGACGGAAGGGCTGGGCCCCGCCAGGAGAAGAGCTGTGCTCAGGATTTGGGGCGGGCGAGGGGAAGCGACCGAGGAGTGAGTGCGACCAGGCGGGCAGGACGCTCGGGAAATCGCCTGTCAAGCACCTTGCAGTGTGGGGCGGGCGCGAAGGGCAGGTAAGGGGGTCCGAGGAGGTCTGCAGAGTCTTCCCGGGCGGAGAAAACTGATGCAAGGCTGGGGAACGCGGGGCCCAGAGGCGCGGCGAGCTAAGGCTGGGGAGCGCACCGGAGGACCATGCGTCTGGTCAGAGCCTCTGAGCATCTAGGTGAGGGCGGAACCTTACCTGATACTCGGGGTACTCAAACATGTAGCTCATACTGCATTTGTTCTCCTCGAAGCCGAAGAAGACATCCCACAGCCCCAGGGTCGCCATAAAGACCATGAAGACATAAAACGCCAGGTTCCAGAGGTTGACCGAGTGAAGAAACATGGTGGTGCTACCGCCGCCGCTGCCGCCGCCGCCGCTGCCGCGGGGCTGCAAGCACTGACAGAGCGAGCCGAAGACTCCGGGCCGCCCCAGCCGGAGCCAGCCGAGCAGCGCGCGCCTGCGCGTAGCCGGCCAGCCCGCGCGCCCGCCGCGCAGGGCGCCTGCGCGCAGCCACCCCACGGTGCCTCGAGCTGGAGAGTCCGGGAGAGCTGGGAGTGGGTGGTGTTTGCAACGGGAGCACGAATCTGCCGGAAGAGAGGAGCTAGAAAGCGGAGTGGGCTGGGCTGGAAGGTCGAGGGGAAAAGAGGAGGGGGCCAGGAAAAGGAAAAGGGGAGGGAAAGAAAAGAAGAGAGGGGGATGGGAGCCCGGGAGGCGCGCAGGCAGAAAGGCTGGAGTGGGTTCCAAATGAAATAACCTGAGGAGGGGGATGGAGCCCAGATCTAAGAGCCTATTCTTGACCGTGAGCGGTCTGGTCGAGGGGAGGAGGGACATCTAAGGCCAATTGGCCATCACTGACACCTCGCAAACACCTCTCCCAGCTGCAAACTGACACCTCGCAAACACCTCTCCCGTTGAATTTTGAAATGCCTCAGGCCTCCACAATTTCAGTTCTCCCAATGGCAACTCTCATTCACAGCTCTCTGGACCAGTTAGCTTGAGAAGAGAACTAATGACTTGCCCCCCATCTTTGATCTCCGAGTCAGGTCCCATAGGGCCTAAAAGCCACGGGGGGAGGGGGAAATGGAAGATACCAGCAGTCAGACAGGATTCTGCTTTTGGTGTAAGATGAAAACCCGAATCACAAAAAGCATCCTTAATCTTGAAAATACATTACGAAAATGTCCGCTAGCACTGACGTTCCCAACAGGTATCTGCTTGCTCAGGTTGATACTATCTTCCCTTGCTCCCTAGAACCTCCACTTCTTTGGGAATTGGTTCCATATTAATGTGAGGAGGCAATTTTGCTCAAGCTGCCACTCATACCCTCAAGTGATTTAATTCATTTTGTTTCTTGCACAAAGGAGGGGGTGAAAAGCAGTTCAAAACCATTCATAATGTGTAGCAGCTTCAAAACACTAGACTGTTTTGAGGAGAAAGACACCACAGCAGTCTTTGAAACTGACCCAGCAGCAGATGGGGTGAATGTGTCTGTGAATGGTTTTTGGCAGTGACTGAATTTCATTTCACTAGGGCTAACTTCCTGATACATTTTATGGAAAAAGGAAGTTTGGCTCTGATAGATGAAATCAAAGAATTTTAAAACTAAAAGGAAGCCTATAGCTTATTTTTTTATAACACACCCATGTTAGCATTAAGAAAATAGGTGAAATGATCCTGAAAGTCAAGATATTCTTTATCTTACACAGAAACATTTGCAAGTCTAAACAAATTTAGCTAGCTATTGGATGTGGAATATTGATGCAGAAAGAAAGAAATGGGGAAATGCAGCAGCAGGCTCCTTTTACATATAGAAATGAGTTTGGAGGAACCAGAATGCGAGGTGGAGGACCTGTGGGTAACAGTGACCAACAGAGTAATCCTTAAGTAATGTGTATTTGGGATGCATTATGTGTGAAGTTCTTGTGGTGGTGAGTTCACTTGGGAATGTCTTTTATACTCTGTTGATGAGAATAGAGTGTATTAAATTTGTATTTAACAATTGTGTATTATTTGTAAAATAACACCAACAACATGGCTAGATTTTTAAGAAAAACCTGTTTCAATAAGCACAATACTTAAAGATAAATGTGATAAAGAGGAATATACTATAGACTTTTGACATTGTTAGATCCACAAAAGAGAGAGCACTTGGGGGTGTGGGACGGAATTGTTAACAGTGCTGGGGCCTTCTGAGAAACACAAACCCCCTCTTCAAACCCTGATTCTTGCAACCCAGTCAGAAATATTTCAGACATGTCACTCCGAGTAATAGGAATGAGTTTATTGAAGGGATAGGAAAAGGGTAAGGGAGACAGTTGGACAATGTGCCTCTCCTCCACTCGTTTTTTGAAGATGCCAGAGAAGTTTCCAAAGAGTCCTGCCCAGGTCCACCTCTTGACTTTTAACTGACAGCAAGATGACATCAGACTTTCAAGGTCCCACTTTAATAGCAACTCTAGGTCACCTTGGCCCTTTTTCTAACAGGTTCTAATTGGATTCTTAACCATACCTTCTTACAGATTTCTTGGTTAGGAGGAACTATTCTTATATCCTAGAGTTTCAGGATCTGGTCACCAAAATCTCCTAGATTTTTCCCATGAACATTATCTTGGGCCTGCATTTCTCCTGCAGTTAACAGGTAGTTTGCTGAGGAATGTGACATATTCTGTCCACTTAGGCCAGGCAGGGCTGTAGGTAAATTGCTTCTTGGAAAAGAAAGCATGTGGCAGGTCAGCACAGTGGGCCCATTTTATAGAATTATTCTCTTAACCGTGTGTTGTGTGTTCCCACTATTCACTTCTCTCTGTCCCCTAACAGAATTACTATTTAATGCAGAGGGTTATAAATCATGTAGGGAAGGATTTAGATTGAAAGGGAATACATTGATTCTGTATTCTCAAGAACATCACAGGCAGAACATCAGCCCCTTATTTCTCCTTGCATATTATAGGAAACATTATGATAAATAAACCAAAGATAATTCCACTTTCCCTCATCGATCTATCCCAGGGCTTTTAAGTGTGTATGTTAAGTATTTGGAAGTTCTGTTAAAAAGCATGTTTGATTCAATGCTTCTGGGGTTGGCCTAGATTCTGCATGTCTGATAAGCTCCTGCATGATGGCTGTGATGCTGACTGATCGGCTATACTCTGAGTAGCAAGGATCTATCTTGCCTGAGGACAGCTACAATGAAGAAAACCCTGAACTTAAAGATGACAGAGTTTACTCTTGAGGTGGCTTTCATGAGTTGTGGCAACAAGCTTCCTAGGTTATCCACTCAGGAGTGAAATAGAAAGTCAATTGAATGGGTATGTTTATAATCTTTCTATACTACTTTTTAACTTCTTTCTGCATATACATCATTATCCTCTCTTGACCTCACTTTCTTTTATATCCTACCTAAACCTACTGAACATTACCTCAACACCCTCTGACGTTGCTGTCAACTTCCTTGAATTTCTTGTCTTTCTATCCTACTCTACTTATAGACTTCCACCCTTGGTTTAATATAGTCTAACTCAGCTCTGACACTAGCATACCTGAGTACTACTGGAGAAAATGACACAATCATTTGAATTATTGTCCAAAAAATACCTGTATATGATTCTGGTGAGCAATCCTTCTTCTAGTTCCCACCCTACCCCTCTTTCTTTTCAGGGAATTAGTTCTATCAAGTTAAGTTCTCTCCCATCTGTCCTCCATTCCCCAAAACCTATAAATATATTTAGGTCTTATTTACTTTAAAAAAGAAAAAAATCCTTCTTGTAACTATCTGTAACTATCATCTTATCATTCCAGTCAGGGTTCCTAAAGATCCTGAGAGATCTCCAATTCCTTCCCTCCTATTCATGACTCAACACACAGTAACTTTTGCTGCCCACTTCCCCACTCCAATGGAACTTTTCTTGCAAAGGAAACCATTGATCTAATTACTAAATCCAATAGACACTTTTCAGTCTTATTTGATCTTCCTATGTCTTCTTTAAAGCATTCTATTCCATTATCTTCCTTAATACCATTTCCTACAGGGTTTTCTCCTACTCTTTTGACCTCTCAGACTCCATCCTTCCCAACTTACTTTTCCTTGTCTGGAGTAGGTGTTCTCTTGGTTGCAGGAAACCAAAAGTATTTCAAGTTTAAAAGGGGACTTTTTTTTTCTTTTAAGACAAAAGAGATCTCAGAATTCCAAAATAAGATGACAAGTTAGGACATGTGCTGACTACAGGATGTATACTGTTCCCTTGTGCTCACTCCCAATTCCAAATCTAACCCATCTTTTAGTTAGTCACCTCTAAGTACAATTCCTCTTTTTGTCAATTTAGTTCAATATCCTACTTTGGGAAGTGGTATGGCAGGTGGGGAAGCAGCTGCTGGTTGATCTAGGTGATCCTTTTAAATCAAGCCTTACATATAAAAAACTATTAATAAAGATTTGGAGTATGTGAGACTGAAAGAGTAAACTGGAGCCAGAACCATGGTAGACAAGGGAATTTGAGTGTTATATGATAAATAAATTGGAAGCTATTGAACATGGATAAAATGGGAACATTTCAGAGTTGAGTGTGTGAGAAGACTAAATGTTGTATTGATATCTGGCTAGGTCAGACATTGTGGGGGTCTCCTGTTCAGACCAGCAGGAAGGTGTGGATTTAATTTAGGTGGAAGGAAAGAAGCAATTTTTTGTTGCTCTACATTATGAAGAAATGTACAGCATATTTGCTTAACTAATGAAGAATGATTTGGTCAAACAATGTGGAAAGATCTCCAAGATATATATTTTAAGGGAAAAACCAAGGTGCAGAACAGGACATACATATCCTGTGTTTTGCATAACAAAGAAATACTGAAAAAGTTAAATAAATGATAGCAGGACACAAATTGAGATGAAGGAGGCAGGTGTATAACTAGTTATGGATTCCTATCTTTATATTTTTTTACTTTGAACCATAAAAATATAATAACTAGCCAAAATTAAATAATTTAAGAGCAATCCTATAATTAAAAACCAATTGAAACAATGAATGTAACTGCTATAGTTTAAATTTGGAATGTCCCCCAAAGACTCATGTGTTGAAGGCTTAATTCCCAGCTGGTGGTGCTATTGGGAGGTGGTGGAAACTTTTGAAGGTGAGGCTAATTGGAGAAAGTAGGTTACCAGGGCAGATCTTGTCTCTACCCTGGCTCTCCCTTTCTTGTGCTCTCTCTCTCTCTCTCTCCTTCCCAGTCACTATGAAGTGAGCAACTCTGCTCTACCACATGCTTCCCACCAAGATATCCTTCCTTGCCCAAAGCTACAAGTCCTAGTGACTACTGAAACTGTGAGCCAAAAGAAATCTTTCCTCTATTAATTTTCTCAGTGATGGAAAGTGGACTGACAGTAACTACATAAAATTAATAAAACCATATCCCCCAAAAAAGATTTATCTCAAATGATTTTAGAACATCCTTAGTGAAATGCTCACTAAGAACAAAAGGAACTACAAACAAATATTATCCATAGCAGATTCCGTGTAAACAGTAACATTTGTTTTATTTGGGAACTGTTCTCTTTACATTGTTGGAGAAAATAAACACATACTTATGATAAACTGTTGTTAAGATTTAAGATTTTTCTGTGCAAGAGAATAGAAATACAATTAAAATTTAAAGAAATCAAAAAAGATGATGCAGCCCAAGTCTCTTATTGGTATTAGACTGAGAAATACAGACTATCAAGTCAAAATAACAGAAGAAAAAAATTAATTTCTTGTTAAAAGAGGTGTATCTATTTTTAATCCCTTGTTTCACACTTCAATCCAAAATTGCTGTGTTATTTAATTAATTTTAAAACATTTTAATTTGTTTACTTTCAAAAAAGAGAATAATAGCTTAGACATCAATGGTAGCATTGAAAATAGAAACAAATGGGACAAAACAGAAGAAATCTGGAGGGCTATTGACTGAATTGTTACACCAGACAGGGAAAATGATTCAGAAATGACTCCACAGTTCAAGCCCTGCTAATTAGAAAATTGTGGTGCTATGTAAAGAAATAAGAAGAGGAAAATCAGAGGTGAAGCCATTTTGATGGGGAAAGTACTTTTTGTTTTAAACATAAATGAATATTTTCAAGAGTCAATGAGAAATGTAAATTCTTACCATGGAAAAAGAGTTCAGCATACTTAGAATCCAAACAAGAAAGCTTTAGTAGAAATCCTCATTGGCTGGTAAATGGATGGAGTTGGAGAATATCATTGTAAGTGAAATAAGCCAAACCCAAAAAACCAAAGGCCAAATGCTTTCTCCAGTATGCAGATGCTAATTCACAATTGGGTTGGGGGGCGGGGAGCTAGGGAAGAATAGAGTTACCTTATATTAGATAGAGGGGAGTGAAGAAAGGGAGAGGGTATGGGGGAAGGATAGTAGAGTGAAACAGACATTATCACCTCCTGTGACTGACTGCATGACCCATGTGATCCTACAACAAGTACAATCAGAAAAAAGAGTAGTTACACTCCATGTATGTATGATTTATCAAAATGTGTAAATGCATTCTACTGTCATGTACAACAAATTAAGACAAATAAAAAAAAATTTAAAAAGAAGCTTAGAATCCAAAATCAAGTGAAAGCTTAGAGATCAAAATTTTAAACCCAGGAACATAAAATTAAGGAAATAAAAGGAAGGAAAACACAAGGAGACTGATAAAAGTTGTTAAAGAGGAGAAAGTCTATTTCATGAAAGGGGGAGGAGATAGACATTAGCGTCAAACAGTCCACATATCACAAAGAACAAGAAATACCACATGGATTTGGTGACTGTCTAGGAAATAATCCAGAAGATTTTTGCAAAAATACAATAATCCCAGCATTGTTTGTGATATTAAAAAAATGTTTGAAATGCCCTACATATAGGTCTAATGCTTAGTAAACAAATTATGTTTTATGTATACTCTGGAATACTATGCAACAATTAAAATTATGTTTTGAAGAATGTTATAATAGAGGATAATGCTGAGAAAAAATGTATGAAACAAAATTATATACACAGTATGTTCTCACCTATACACAATGCATAAAAATGTCCTCAAGAATTATGAGAAAATGTTAACATTATTTACCTCTTAGTAATGGGAATATAAATGATAATTTCATGTTCTTTGTAATTTTTGTATTCTTTGTATCTTCATTTCTTTCCATTTTTTTTCTTTTTTGTCATTTATTTATTTATTTATTTATTTATTTATTTATATGGCATACTGAGGTTCAAACCCAGCTCACATGTGCCAGGCAAGCATTCTACCACTGAGCCACATTTCCAGCCCCTTCTTTGTATTTTTTTCTACTTTCCAAATCTGTTATAATGAGCTTTTTTAAAAATCAAAACATTTAATCACTATTACTAATACAGCCACTATATCATCAAATAAATTGAAATTTGGTTGAGATGTATTTATTGATACATTCTATATTATAGAAGTTTTGAAAATGTATGCATTATACAATATATTAAAATTTCTTTAAATATAAGATACCTCATGAAAATTTAATATTATGATTTTTGCCTTTGATATATGAGGAGAGGATTTCCTGGTTTACTGGAAAAGTACT
Organism: Glaucomys volans; assembly: GCA_020662805.1. Lineage (NCBI taxonomy): Eukaryota > Metazoa > Chordata > Mammalia > Rodentia > Sciuridae > Glaucomys > Glaucomys volans. The sequence continues at coordinate 188,844 of JAJEJO010005574.1, forward strand.
GGTTATTCTTTCTTACATTTGGATAATGAAAAGACATGAAATGACAAAAGCATTCAATAAACATTTGCACTATCATATCCATCACTTCTTATCTTCTATTTCTCCAGGCAGAGTTAATTTCCATTCTTGCTTAATTAGATCCTTTGGTAGTTCTTTGAAGAAGGGTCTCTGGGTAAACTTGCCTACAAAATGTTTGTCTAACAATGTTTTTATTTTCTTCTTGAATGATAATCTAGTCAAATATAGAATTCTCCATAGATGATTTTTTTCCTTCCATATTTAAAAGATGTTTTCTATTGTTTTCTAGCATCTGTTGGTGCTGATGAGAAGTCTGTTCTCAGTAAGATTGCCTTTTCTTTGTGGGAAAGCTGCCATTCTCATTAAAAAGATGTTTTTTTTTCTTTCCTTGATATTCCATAGTTCTCATTATGATATAAAGATGTGGTTTGGATTTTATTTCTTTTCCTTTGGTTTAGGATGTTTTTACATTTGTGGATTCACCTTTTTTTCAATTTTGGAAATTTCTCAATCATTATTACTTCAAATGCTCCCTATTCCCATTCTTCTTAAAAGCTGTTAGATATATTTTGGAGCATCTCGTTCTATCTTACAGATGAAAGCACCTCACAGCTCTTTATTTCTCTATGCTATGTTCTTCTTGAATTGCTTAAATATATCTTCCAATTCATGATTTTAAATGGTACTTGTTATTTCTACTATTCACTGAAAAGAAGTAACTTTTCTTATTTCAATGGCTATATTTTTTTTTAATCCAGAATTTCTGGTATTCCAAAAAACATTTATTCTTACCTTATGAAATCCATTCTTATTTTTAAAATATTTTTAGATATTTTAAACAGACTTATTCTAAAGACTATTTCTCTGTTATCTAGAGTTCCTTTTTGTTATTTTTCCCATGTCTTCCATACATTAGCATTCATAATGTCAGATTCAAATGCTTCATAATTTTGGTTCGTGAGCTCATCTTGAACATGAATTACATACCGCAGGGTCTTATGCTTCTCCTGTTGTTCAGGCATTCCTGTGGATAAATCCACTGAATTACATTAATTTCTTGATTCTGGATTTTTATAATAAAAATAGCCTAAAAAAATTGAATCACTCTCACGCGTTAAAAGTCTGGGATGAGGGGCTGGAGTTGTGGTTCAGTGGTAGAGCACTTACCTGGTGTGTATGAGGCACTGGCTCCAATTCTGAGCACCACATATAAACAAACAAATAAATAAAGGTTCATTGACAACTAAAAAAAATTTTTTTAAAGTCTGGGAATGGCAATTTTTTTGTTTGATTCTGTTCAATTATTACTGTAGACTATAGAGGTTCAAAACTTATGAATTTCTCTCTGTGGCACTTTATGAATTTCCTCTTTTTACAGAGTTCAGCAGTGTAGTAAAATAAAAATATTAATCTAGAATATCTAAGAATTTGGAATGGGGATTAAGGGGTAAGGAAACTAATTTTTTCTAAGTTAGTTTTTTGGCAATGCTAACTAAGACTCCTTATACAACTTAAATACTAAAAATGGAAAGTCACATTAGGAGTGTTATTTCAAGTGAGTAGTGAGGTGAGGATGGAAGGCAAATTAAAGTGTTTCAAGAAATATATAAATAGGAGAAAACAGTGATTATAAATATGGACTATCCTCCCTTCCCCTTTCTCTCTTTTTATAAGCTATTAAGAAAGCACTATGCTCACAATTTTTTCTTTTTTACTAGAAGAGCACCAAAGTACATTTGGGTGGATGGATAGGAGCTAATGAGGAATTTTCTTAGATGAAGAAAACAAGGAGGAGAACCATCTTTTTCAGAAACATGGGATGGAAGAAAATATTGAGGCAGAGAAAATTAAGGTGGGGAAGCTTTCACTGGATAGTCTTAATTTCTATTTAGGAACAAAGTCTACTTCTTATAATAAGAATCAACACTCAAAGAGGGTGTAAATGTTTGAGAATTATTGTTTTAAGAAATGAAATTGCAATTGATAAGAGCTGATCAATAGTGAGGGTTAGGGTCAGCAGTGTTCTGCACCCTTGCTTCCCAATTTTCCTGGTCTTCTCAGCTAACATAAATCTCTGACTTTTTTGCATCTATCTCATCAAAGGCAAAAAAAAAAAAAGGGGGGGGGGTTATGTAGTCGCAGAATATTTAGTTGACTGTGCTAACTTCTGTGATAAGGGCTGCACTGATGTCAGTCACTGATGTCAAGGAGCTAATAGCCTTAAGGTGGGTACAAAAGATAACTGCACTACTGTGTGGTGTTAAAAAAGATACACGAACAAGGAGTATTGGAACATAAAAGAGGAAATATTTAACTGTGTAGGGAAAATAGGATCCCAAAGAAGAATAAGTTGTGTACACCATGTTACAATCAGAGCTCAAGGAGTACATATTGAATTACTGAGTGAATGCATGAATGAATGCAGTTCCAACTACTTGGCTGTAGTTGGAAGACTTGAGAGGATGAGTTTCCCACAGATCAAGGTACCAAGAGGCTTTTGAATCATTCAGATGATGTTTGCTTATGACACTTTCTGAAAGTCAGGCAGATCCATAATTCATTCCAAACTTAAATATGGCGGTTAAAGCCACATTTGTCATTCTTTCATTTGGATTCATGGTCATATAATGTTTACTTCTTATACCATAAAGTTTGTTTTTAAACAACAGGTAAGTTTTTCAGAATAATATAAAATTGAAATATTTATAAATTTAAACTTCAACAAAGGGTATAAGAGCACTGAATCAGGAGATTGGTGTTCTAGACCGATAGGTACTTCCACCCAAGCATGACTTGGGGCCAGTCTCTTGATCTCTGTAGTCCTCTGTTTTCTCAGGTGTAAAATGATTTGACCAATGGTTTCTGAAGGTTTATGGCTCATATTTTAAATCAATTAAAACTTTCAAAACAATATAAACTTACATGAGACCATATTACAATCATTTGACAATCAGCTCTCAACTGAAATACATATTAAATTGATTAATATATCAGTTTCTCAGAAAACATTTCACGTTTACTCTCCCTTTAGTTTTTATGTACTGGGTGCAGTTAAGAGTTGTTGAGAAGACAGTCATATTAACTAGATTTTATACACTGGAAGAAAAATTATGCTGTCAGGTCTGGAAATCCAGTTGTTTTCTAAAATAAATTTCACTAAATTATTCTGGTCTTAATGCTCACTATAATTTTTTTAAAATAAGCTTTTAAATCCCCAATATACAGTAGATTGGCTTTTAGAAACTAACATTTATCCTACCCGGTTGGTTTAAAGCTTTCTCACACTTGTTAACTTATACCTCCTAGTGTCTTATATGTAATAGACATTCAATAAATATTTTTTAAAATTTATTTGAAAATAAGTCAGATTCTGCCATTATAATCATAAAACCTCATCTTTTCTTTGATGCTTCAAAGCTTAAAAAGAAAACAAGAAAATATAATGCCAGCAACTCTGTGGCTGCCAGCTCTGTTTCCAAGGAAACAGAGAGTAGATCATCAAAAACAAAATAAGGTTTTCCAACCTGATTACCCTTTTTCACCAGTTCAGTCTTCATTGCAGCAAAATGAAAGGCAACATAACCTCAGCCTCGCAATCCAGAATTTAATTCTGTTTGTGCTGTCTCCCATGATTAAAACCAGGCAAAAACTGTAATCTCCTGGGTTATATGTTGGTTCACTTGTAGAGAGAACTAAACTCCTTCACAAGGATGAAGAATACCTTGTGAATATAAAACACTATGTACAATTACTAAATAGTCTAATATGTTTTCACCTTCAAACTGTCAAATGTTTCTAATATTGAATCTCAGATTTTATATTTTTGGGGACTAATATAAGAAAGTAATGGGAATTTATAAGAAAAGGATAAAGACTTCTAGCATAAAATATTTTAAAGAGATAAGGAGAAAGGGAACAGGAAAGAAATTGAGGGTAAAATAATTTATTTCAATTCAAATGAGCAAAATGCCACCTTAACATTGGTATTTGTTAAAAAAATTTGTGCATACTAACTATGGATAAAATTGTGATCAAGAAGAATAACAGCTACATATATTATTATATAGATAATAAAAGCTTGATTTAGTATTATTATGTTACCCAGTGATGCTATGTATTTTATAAAAGCAGTATTCTTCTGTTTAAAATTTTAGTTAAAGCCAGAGAATTCTTTCTGGGGCAAAATGCACATAGAAATTTGCTTTAATGGAAGTACAGTTAAATTTAAGAGACTTTAGTTAACATCTTATTAATTTCAGTAGTAAATAAGGAAATTAAGGCCATAGCTGTAATGGGAAAGAATGACTCATATAATTATTATTTGGGGACTTTCTTATATCTACTTTCTTTTTATGTATCTACTTCTTCCAAAAATTACGGCTTTTTAAGCCATGGGCTATATGGAGATCTTGGATATTTTTTATATCTAATCCCACTGAAGGACATTTCAATTGGAGGTATTCCATAATTATTCTTGACTAAAAATTTAAATTTATTAAGATACCTTATACTTTAATTAAAGGTTTATGAACTTTGGGGCTTCTTGCTATGAAATGCAAACTTTGTGATATTCATACACATTTGTATTTTAAACAGTAATAGGCAGGGTAGATTATATACTATAAAACAACTCTCAATATTCTTAAAAAAGACATGAAGAATAAAATATGAATTTGAAAAATTAGCTTAGCTAACATAAAATATATTAAAAGAGAATAGCAATAACATATGGTTATGTTAAAAGAGAATACCAACAACATGTGGAACAAATATGTACTTGTTTGGAGGACAGTAAGGTGCTAACATGTTTGGTTTGGTTAAAGCACATTAAGCAAAGCATGGATCTTAAGACCTATAGAAGTAATCATGAAGAATCTGGACATATGTCCTCATCTGTATATTGAGGAAGTTGAACCAAATCAGGAGTCAGCAACCTTTCTATAAAGTGCCAGATTATAAGTATTTTTGGCCTTGTGGATCACAAGGTTTCTGTTGCAGCTAATCAACTCGGCCAGTGTAGCATGAAAGGAATTATAGACAATCGTTAAATGAATGAACACTGCCATGCTCTAATAGAATTTTATTTAAAAAAGCATTCAGGGGGCCAGATTTGTCCTGTTAACTATGGTTTGCTGATCTCTGAACTAGAAGATATCTAGTTCAATACTCCAGATTCAATATTCTTTATCTGTAAATGTTAACATTAGCCAACATGGATTTTCTAATTTTCCAAACGTATTAGACATCAGTCCAGAAATGTGACCAATGGTGAGATTAGTAGACAAATTAGGCTTAAAATTCAAATTTAGCTAAATATATGTCAATTTAACCAGAGTTCTATCAAGTATCACTGTGTATATATGAAATATTATGATATTGCTTGATAAAGTATTATGACTAATTTTATTAATAAATCAATCCTAAATAACTCCCCAATATATTTTATGAAGCACACTCAAACACATATGGCTTGAAAACATATATGGAACACAAATTTGTAAAGCATATAAAAACTTTCGTAGCACATTGATGAATAAAGATATCAGATATTTAAAAGAAAAGAAATGAAATGAAATGAAAAGAAAATCCCTCTGAAACTTTCAGGCAATATAAATATCTTAAATCTATTTTTACTCTTGTTACTATTTAGAGGACTGGGGACCAAAGTAATAGTCACATGAATGTTAGGACATTTATACAACAGCATCAGAAAGCTAAACCTGCACAAAAAAACTATATTTGTCATTCCTACCATATGTCTCATCTACAAAATTCTTAATGTATACGTTCCCTTGGTCCTGATGCTAGGCTACAGAAGAGAAAATAAAGCAGTTTTTAAAAAGTCAAGCTAAAAACAAGGTTAGCTACAGGGCTCTATTCCACTGAAGGCACAAATATCTACTTAAGACACAATCTCAGTAAAAAGGGGATGATGGTGGAAGCAAATTGACACTTTTAAAAGATTGTTGTGAAAATCTGGTTTTCATTGGTTAATTAGCTTTTTTAAAAAATATGTATTTTTTGGTTGTAGGTGGGCACAATATCTTTATTTCACTTTTATGTGGTGCTGAGGATCAAAACCAGTGCCTTATGCATTCTTGGTGAGTGCTCTAGTACTGAACCACTCTCAGCCCTGGTTAATTAGCTCTCTAATAACAAATTATTTATGACCTAGTAAGAAACAGAGGGAGTTTCCAAAGAAATTCAAACTCCAAAATAAATTTTCCCAACTAATAATATAATATAAGGAGGCCTGGTTAAGTTTCACCTCTAACTCAACTATTTTTATATTTTAACTTCTTTGAGCCTCACTTTCCTCATATGCAAAATTAGAATAATAATTCTATCCTGGGCACAGTTGAAAAGTTTATAGATTTCAGGGTAAAGTGCTGGATATATAAATAGATGCCTAAAATGGTAGTCATTATTACAATAAGCTTTGTAGCACTTGCTTGTTTAGAGAACTAGTTCTTGTAGCAATAATGTGAAAAAAAACTTTCCCAGTACCAAAAGGGAAAGAAAAAAGAAAAAGTAAGAGTTCACTGAACACAAGGACCATCATCTGTCTATCAAAGAGACTAACTTGGAGTATTGCATGAAATTGACATTCAGAATTTTTGACTTAATCAAAAAAGATGGGAAATTTAAAAGAAGAGATGAGTATGCTTTAATTACCTGCAGCCAAAAGACAGTTTTTCTTAGGGGCTAGGGAATCCCTCCAAGGGAAGCAAATTTTGGGGAAGACACCATTTCTATGGATTGCTGATTTTGAACCCCTGTCACATCTATGGCCTAAAGCAGCTATCATGAGCATTTCAGTTTGGGTGCTGTTTCCATAGCTGCATACTTTTTTCTCTTCTACTGAAAGGTCTGCTACAGAACCTTAGAGCTGCTGTTGTGCCTCTCAAAGCTTCTCTGCTGGGCACTTGTATGCTTCCAAAGTTCTGCTTCAAAGTCTCTGAAAAATGAAACGTGGGAGATTCCAGGCTTACATTTCTGGGTGTTGCAGAGGCCAGTGGTACACAGAAGATGGTTACACAGAAAGCCCCTGGCTCTGCTGTTCTCAAAATCTTCAGTTCAATGAGTCATATTACACAGGCTCCAAGAACTCCCCTCCAGGAGATTTTGCATGACTAATAAGTATTTGGTTTTCTGAGGAGGTACAGAGGCAGCCACAGAGTCTGTTTGGGAGAGGTTGGCCTGATTTTCAATCTGTTACTTCCTTTTTTGTGTCTTGTGGGCAGATCAAATGGCATGAGCATTAGGCAGACAGGTATGTGCAGGCATCCATGTCTGCTCAGTCTAGCCCAACAACACCTACGCCAGTGCTCCTGACTTGCCCTGATGCCTTGCTCGATGGAGGGTGACGGATCTTTCTTTTTCACATAATTGGTGCTGAGATAGGTCCATCCCTTTAAGTAGTTAGTAAAAAGAATCCAAAAATAGCAGCCAGATGGAGATCATATTCTGGGGGTACAGCAGGTTGCTAAAGTTTAGTCAATAAAAGCAGGGTGAGGATCACCAAGTCAACAACCAGAGCCACCAAGTCTGAGAAGAGGAAAGGAGAGAACTAGAGTCTAAGGTGCAAGATGAAGATGACTTCTGAGCAATGGAAACAAGCAAACTGCATATGTGCTATAGAGCATTCCACTGCAGTCAAGTGTCAATATCTCTTAGAGGCCCCAGATATTCTTCTGTGGGTCTCCCTATGACCCTTTCTCATCCGTATCTACCTCTCCATCCTAAATATAGGAAATGCTCATGAGTTGACAGTACCAAATGGGAGTAAAGGTGGATGATGCCTGAGTTGATAACAGCATTATTTGCAGTAGCCCAAAGGTAGAAACAACCCAGGTGTCCACTGACAGATAAATGGATAAACAAAATATATGTGTATATTTTTCTTAAGAGCTAGGGAAATACATGAATACACACATGAATATTACTCAGCCTTACAAAGGAAGGAAATTCTGACATGCTATAACATACTTGGACCTTGAGGATGAAATAAGTCAGTCACAAAAGGAAGGAAATTCTGACATGCTATAACACACTTGGACCTTGGGGTGAAATAAGTCAGTCACAAAAGGACAATATTGCATGATTCCACTAATATAAGGTACCTAGAGTAAGTGTATTTGTAGAAACAGAAAATAGATTACGGATTCCCACGGCCTGGGAGAGAGGGGAACAGAGAGTTATTGTTTAATGAGTATGGAGTTTTAGTTTTGCAAAATGAGAAAAGTTACATATATTGGATAGGAATGACAGTTGCACAACCATGTAAATGTACTTAGTGCCACTAAACTGTACACTAAAAAAGGTAATGATGGTAGAAGTTTGGGGTATGTATATTTTACCACAATTTTTTAAATAAATGGGTGACATCCTTGGAAGATTGTCATTTTTCATGACTGTAACTGGCTCTATGTGAATTATACATGAATTCTGTCATCAAAGCATTTTCAATGAGAAATCCAATGATATTTGTTTTCAGGAAAGAGACAGTATAAGAAGATATTTTTAGAATTTTTAGGAATTGCTTTTCATGGAAGTGCTTTCTTCTGACACTGCCAAGAAGCCAGTACTTTTCTGCCAAAATGACACTTTCCTGAGGAGTAATTAATAGCCTAGCCTACTATGAGAGTGAGCAGGAGAGAAAAAGATATTAGAATAGTGTGTCATGCAGAGCACTGCGTGCTCAGGAAAAATCCAGGAAGAGAAAGTAGATAACTGCTGCAGAAGTGTGTGAGCAGCAGCAGCAAACATGGCAACAAGGACTGTGAAACATAATAATGTCAGGAGAAGATATTGTGGGACAAAATAAGACTAAAGAGAGAGAGAGGGAGTTTGTTGCTGGGCAAAAAAAAGACTTGAGAGAGAAACTGAGGCATGCACCTCAGCATCTCTTGCCTGTAAACTTTATAGTCCTCTGGAGAAAGGAGGCCTAAACAACAACCACATATTCTCTCTAGAACAAATTTTTGCACACATCAGAATCACCTGGAGGGTTTTAAAAACAGAGATATAGTGGCCGTACCCCAAGATTCTTCTGCAGTAGGTCTTACATAGAGACTGAACATTTGCATTTTAACACATTTCCAGGTCATGCTGAGGCTACTGGTTTGAGGACCACACTATGAGAACCATGGCTGTAAGATTAAAGAGGCATAGGATATTAATAATTTGTTGTTTGTTTTGTTTTTTTCAAGTGCTTAAAAAGGACTTTAAATCAAGAACTGCAGTAAAGGACTGTACTAAAATTATTTAGATGCATATAGACTTATCCACCCTTTGGGCTCCTTAGTGCAGTGTTTAAGAGTGTGAACTCTTAAACTCATACTGAACCAGGCAACATTACTTTTTAGCAGTTGGTCAAGCTACTTAAATTTTCTATACCCTATTTTTTTCACCTATAAAATTAGGGTAATATTGTACAAACCTGATGGGGTGGTTGGGGATATTCAATGACTGATGAGAATGTAGCTCAGTGGTAGAGAACTTTTCTAGCACATGCAAGGACCTTGGTTTGATCCCCAGCACTGAAGAAAAAAAGAGGAATGCATATATAAGGATTTAGCAGAATATCATAGCACATGCAATTTCTTTTTGGCAACCCAGAATTCATTCCTGCTACTTTTGTGCCAGCCCCAATTACCTGTCCACTATTGTATATAGTCTTTTGAAATCTGAATCTTAGGAACAAAGCCAAGATAATAACCTGCCATTCTCCTGTTCCCAACTTACCATGGAAACCACTTCATCCTACGACAGGTGATTTATAGACAAAAAGTGTAAGAATATATATTGCCTTTATGGAAATGTTTAATCCCGAAGTATTCCCTCCAGTGGTTAGTAGAGAGGGAGAAAGATAGCTCTAGAGGCTTCCTGACTGAATTAATTAGTTTGCAATTGCAATATTATGTGGTATCTTGTATTCATAGCACTGTGTAAGAAGTGTTGCAAGGGAAGCAAAAGATTTCTGTCCTTTAATTCATTGAAAAGCTGAAGTTAACTGATAGGATAGGATATAATTTTTATTAACTAAAAACTCAATAAAAATAATTAATTTGAGAAGAGACTAATATTTCAATAAAACTGAAATAAATGACCAGTTCAGTCCTCTTCTGTTAGAGGATGTACTTATAGTTAAAAAATGACTGAGTTAATAATTTCCCTTATGAATATCACAAGGGAATACTCTGGGCTATGTCTTCAAGATTAATCTATATGCCTATAACCTCTTAGGGGAATGCAAATCTTTACCATCTTGTAACCCCTGAACCCATCTTTAATCTCTTTAAGAAGAAAAATTTTGATATGGTTCCATTCCACAAATATACTCCCAGGCATCCAGGGACACCCAAGTGTTCTGTCAGGGTTGGAGTTTTGTTTTTGTTTTTGTTTTTGTTTGTTTCTTAATGAATCCTTGGTGTAGCAGACACCCTCAGTTATTACCTATCATCTTTTCCTTCTCTACTTGTGAGCTGAACTTTGTGTTCAACCCATTGCTATGTTTCAGCAACACTGGGAGGCTAGTCTCAGTTCTCACTCTGTGAAGGTGGGGGTTACAGTGGTATTTCTTAGACTCGGTCAGCAAGTGATAAGAGCTTGTAACACAATTCTGGCTGACTAAAATGAGGGGAAGTCTGATGGGGACATATCAGAAAACTTTCCTCTCTCTAAAAAGGGGAACCTAAGAAGAAGGTAGCCTCACCAGGCAGGGTAAACACATGGCTGTAATCCCAGCTACTCAGGAGGCTGAAATCCTGTCTCAAAATTTAAAAAAAGACTGGGGATGTTGCTCAGTGATAGAGTGCCCCTGGGTTCAATCCCCAGGACCACACAAAAAAAGTTGTCTCTTTTTCTATTGAACCTGTGTAGTCTGTGTGTGAACTGGGTCAAGGGGCAAGTCTTATACCTAGGAGGGTAACCAACTTAAAGGATGGAAAGACAGCAGGCTATAAAAACCCTAAAACCTTGATAATGTCATGAAGGGGCTATATTCAGTGACCCTGGAGGTATCTTCCCTCAAGACTGTTAAATGAGAAAACAATTTCCCAATTATCCGACCTACTTCAAGTTTGATTTTCAGTTAACTTACAGACAACATTATCCTTATAGCCATCTGTATGAAACTAGTCCTGTGAGTAGATGAATTGTTCAGAAAAGATTTCAGAGAACTGAGAAATTCTAAGGGTCTTTGATGAATGGTTTTGTTATTTTGATGGTGCAATGAGTATTTATATATTTTACAACTTATCAAATTGTGGATTTTTAACATGTGTAGTTTATGATTTGTCAACAATATCTTAAAGATGACTTTCTCTAAGTCCAATGCAATTAAGTTAGAAATTCATAATAAAGAGAAAATTAGGGAAAATCTACTTGGAAATTTTAAAACATTTCCAGATATTCATGGGTGAAAGAAAAAAATCATGAAAAAACATATATTCTTTAGGCTTAAACAATGAAAACAATTTTGTAAGTGCAGCTAAAGTGTTACTGAGAAGTACACTTATTTTTTTAAATGCTTACACAAGAAAGTGAGAGATTAATAATATTAATCTAAGCTTAGAAAAAGAAGAAATGAAAAAATAAAATAATAGAAATTAATGAAATAGAAAATATACATATAACAGGAATGGTCCACAAAAGATTGGTTCCTTGAAATAACTAATTAGACCAAAAAAAAGACAAAAATATTTAAAAACAGCAATTTTCAAGACTCTGGACATCAGGGAAGAAGAGCAATGATTTCTAAGAGATAAAAAAACAAATGAGGAGAGTGCTATCATTGTTTTATTCAGTTTTTCATGCTGTGACCAAAAGACCTGACAAAAGCAATTTTAGAGGAGGAAAAGTTTGTTTGGAGCTTAGGATTTTAGAGGTCTCAGTTCATACACGGCCAGTTTCCTTGCTCTGGGTCCAAGATGAGGCAGAACATCATGGAGGAAGAGTGTGGTGGAGGAAAGCAGTTCAGGACATGGCCACTATGAAACAAAGACAGCTCAGCTCACCAGAGACAAAATATGTACCCAAAGGCATACCCACAGTGACTTATATCCTGTCATACCCAACCTGCAGACAGTACCCCACTAATTCATTTATGATTATATTAAGGCTCTCAAATCCCATCATTTTACCTCCAAACTTTCTTTTTTGCATTGTCTCACACATTAGGAAGGAGGATTGAAGTGGACACCCTGTTACTGAGAAGTTGCTTCTCCCTGCAAATGCAGAGCTGAGAGTCCAGGAAGAACAAAGAAGCTAGAGTTTGCAGGATAGAGCACAGAACCAAAAGAACTGCAGAGAACCCAGGACATCTGCACATGAATGAGAAGAAACTACCTGATGATATCAAAAGACGAGCATGACAAAACTACCAGATGGCGTAAGAAGCAGCATTTAAAGGTATTAAAAGAAACAGTGCTCAAGTTCACAAAGGGAATAGTGCCTGTTCCCACCAGCTCATCTGAAGAACTAATAATTTACTAGATGGAGTACTCGGAAGGAACCACAAGGGAATGTGAAAAAACTTTTGGAGGTGATGGATATATTCATTACCTTGATTGTGAAAGCAAAAGTAAACGAAATGGGGACAGACCTCAACGGATCAGCAACGCTGTATTAAACATCAGAGGGGTGCATTTTCAAGAGGGAAAGTGGCAACTGGTTACAAGAGGGGTCTAAGTTTTATAGGGTTCCGGTAGACTGAATCAAAGCAGACTGCGTCAGTTGGGCAGTCAGGGGGAACACTTGTGCAAGTTAAAAGTCCATTGTTGCTGGGAAAAGGTGGAAGTCCAGAGCCCATTGTTTTCCCTCTCTCCCTGGGACCCATTGTTCTTTTTCTCCCTGGGGAGTGTTGTTCCCCTTTTTGTTTCCTTGGGGGTTGTTGTTTTGCATATCCTACAGATTGTGGTGATGGTATACACATACATCAAAACTCATCAAATTGTATACCTTAAATATTCAAAGTTATTATCTGTGTGAATATATCTCAATGAAGCTGTTTAAAAACTTTAAAAATTAGTTAAAACTGAGCAACTTAAAAAGAAAACTCAAACAGTTTTTAAAAGAGGATATATCATACATTATACATTTAATATTTGAGGATATATTCAGTGGGAATGTAAATTAATACAGTGATTTGTCAGTAAACATAGAAGTTGAACATGTATATACCATAATGCAGTATTTCCATTCCTGGAGTGGAAGCTTTGCACACGTACACCATGAAACACGTGAGGGTGCTCACAGTAGCATTTTAACTTCCAAAAAACACAAACAACTTAAATACCCATCAACAGTAGGGTGGTTACTATATTTATATACTATACCACAGTGAAAATGAATGAACTACACTTAACATATCATTGAGAAATCAGAAGAACGTTAAGCAAAACAAAAGAATATAAATAATTTTTATAAAATATAGAAAAATAGATAAAATTAAATGATAAATGTGTTAGAGATATACGTTAACATGATTATTAAAAAGGTAATAGAACAAGCAACACAAAATTCTGGATGGTGTTATACCTCTGAGAGTAGAATGGGCATGGGGTGTATAAGGGGCTCTTAAGGCATTGGTTATGGTTAATTTCTTAAGTAGGGTATAGGTACATGGATGCTCATTTTATTATTATTATTTAAACCATACATTTATATACTATAGGCACTCTTATGTAGAAATGAAATATTTCACAACAAAAGCAAAAAAAATATTGTAAATTATTGGGATACTTTAACCAACATGATTGAGAAAAGACCTTAGTTCTGTAATAGAATCCACAGCCTGTGAACTGGGAGGTCCCATTGCTCTTTATTTCTGAAATGACTAATATTTTTGTTTAGGTTCCCTTGAACATAGAGCCTGCAGTGAGGATTTGTGGGCAGAGAGTATATTTTCCAGATGATCATAGGCAGAGGGATTGTGAAAGAGGAAGCAGAAAGACCGATACAGGAAAGGAAGAAAAGTCAATAAATTGTGTGTTTTTGAGGGCTTTGCTATAGACATTAGAGGCTTGACTCAACCAGAACCTCTGGGAAGCACACAGAATGCCTACTGAATTTTGTGGAAGAACAGGAGATGGTGCACTCACTGACTTTGCCCCCATGTTAGTCAGCAGTTTATCACTGTGATCAAAATGCCCAACAAGAATAACTTAGGCAGAAGATCACGTGGAAAGAAATGGCAGAGGAAAGCTGCACAGCTCAAGTCAGACACGAAGTAGAGAGAGCAAGCAAATGCCAGGAATAAAATATAAATCCCAAAGGCATGCCCTCAGTAATTTATTTCCTCCAACCATACTCTATCTGCCTAGAGTTAGCACCCAATAGAGTAGTCCTTTCCATCAATAGATGAATGCACTAATTAGGTTTCAACTCTCATAATCTAATCATTTCACCTCTAAATATTCCTTCATTGTCTCACACATGAGATTTGGGGAGGCATCTCATATTCAAACCATAACAGTCTCCATTGGTTGAGAGTTGGTTCTGGGTAAGTTAAGTCACCAACCCCACTGGGCCTCACCAGCACTTGGGCGAGGTTCAAGGCTTCTAAGTCTGAAGGCAGAGAAGGTGTTGTGCAGAGTGACACAGGAAGTAGACTCTGCTGGTATGCATACAACCATCCACCACAAGCTGTGACTGAAAACAGAGGCAGGCCAAGGTGCACCAAATCATCTGCCACAGCTGGCGTAACAGAGCCAGGTATCACATTTTCAAAGCATGCTTATGATGCACAAGTTCTGCAAACTCACTTTCTTGTTGATAGAACTGTCAATGAAAAAATGTTTAGTTACATAAGGGAATTTATTTTTTCCACTTATCTCTTAAGATGTTGCTCAGACTCTACATCTTCCAGGAGCCACCTTTGACCCCCTGTGGCATATCAGATGTCCACTCCCACCCTCCATGGTTCTCCATACATTTCTCTGTCACTGTGCTTATCCATACAATCCACATTAGCAATGTGTTCATCTTTCTCCCCAACTAGACTCTGTTTTAGTTCTCTTGGAATGCTCCAACCTCAGTATGGCACACGGAAATTAACTAAATGTTTGCTAAAAAGATTAATGAACGAGTAGTTAGGAAACAAGTAAATACGGAGATAAGGTTGTATCCAGAGCCAGGAAATGGTTAGGAGGAGACGAAAATAGGGAGAGATGAAGGGGGATAAAAAGCACATGAAATTCAGTTTGATACTAAACTATCCTAATTTTAATATTTTTCCAAATTACCAATACACCTTCAATATATCTTATTTGACTCTTTTTCTTTCTGATTTTTTTTCAGGGCATCGCTGAAGAAAGGCATAGTAGGTGATGACCACTGGTCAAACTGCAGATTACCCCTGTTTTTCCTGCTTGAGTTTTACAGAGATAGGCTTAGGTTAAGACGGGTACAGATCTGCATACCATTTTGATTACTGATAATGCAGCTATTGGAAAACGTAGTTTATTTCTGTGTGCAATACTGAGTCCCAGGAGTGCACTGACATTCCCACTTAGGCATGGCCCACTGCAGGCTGCCTGTGCTTAAGTGGGAATGTCAGTGCACTCCTGGGACTCAGTGGAGGCTGATCCCATAACAGACCTGGAGACTCAGGTGCTTCCTGTGGCCAGCTGGCCTCCAAAAAGAGGGGGGCACAAGTATGGGGCTCTGATTGCTCAGCTCCTCCTCCTACATTTCCGATTCAGTAATGTGGTGATGCAGAGACATCAGGAGAGTTCCCTTCAGGTGAAGAAAACACCAGGAATAAGGAACCAACATTTCTGTGAAAGATAGTCATTTTATAGTTCAGGCAAAACAAGTGGACAGACTGAAGTTCAACAATAGAAGAAAGAGAACGGAATTTAAAGAAACAATACATATTCATTTTCACACTAGAGAAATGTTCTAAAAACCAACTTAGCAGTCACTTGAACATGTTTAAAATATAATAAAACTTTTTGGGGAATGAATGTCTGAGGTACAGGATACAAAATTCAAAAGGCATAACCTATGCACAATGAAAAGTCACTCTCCTGCCCTAGAATTACTCTTTTTTAAAAAAATATTTTTTTAGTTGTAGGTGGACACAATACCTGTATTTTATTTTTATTTTTATGTGGTACTGAGGATGGAGTCCAGTGCCTCACATGTGCTAGGCAAGTGCTCTACCACTGAGCCACAACCCCAGCCAGCCTCCTGGAATTACTCTTAAAAGTTATTTTTCTAATTATATATGATCAGAAATATATTTAATTCATTTACCCTTTCCTCCCAATTTGATGAGTACAAAGTCCTCAATTTACAAATGAATGTTTGGAATATAATCTGCTTGCTAGTCCTTTGGAATTCAGAATATATGATACGTTTAATTACTAGGGTTTTTTTTTAAAGGTTACTCATTAGCTTTTAATTATGCCTCAAGTGCAGCACACAAAATAGGATAAAACCTACAGTGTTTAACCACATTGTCTCTAGGAACTTGTCTTCCAAGTTCTAACAGAGACTATCTGAAATAAATCTAGTTCTTCACCCTTTCATCCTACTTCAAGGTCCCAGCAGAGCTCATACCTCTTATCTCCCAGTCTCTATACTAGAACTTCCAAGCTAATTCCCAAGGAAGAGGGAACAAAAAATTTGTCTATGGTGGTCAGTGAATTGTTGAAGGAACTCCTGGGAAGGTAAGAACGTACATCTGCTAGGGACTGGGAAGCTGGAGCAGAGTGGCACTAATAGCACCCCTGGGCATGGGAGGGCACAGCACTTAGGGGGTCCCACAGGCTCTAGTTTTGACCTAGAATATAAGGTCAGAGGCAGCAATTACTGTTGTGCACATACTCATCTTTGACTTACAGACAACTGAAAAAAGTTGACAATCTGTTTAACATATAAAACGATACCCTTCCTACTTCTTGGTTTTAATTGATACAACTTGAAAAGGAAGTATTTTTCATGGTCATTTTTTTACTTTACTTCAAAGAAACATATTTCTTTTATACTATGTTTCCAAACCAACTCACGATCATGATATGTGACAAATATTTTAGCTAGGAAAACCAGAGAAGGGATTCTGACAGTTGCTTACCCCAGAAAGTGAGACAGCAACCATCAAATAATTAAGCTAAACATTTTCTTTGGTCTCTCACTCAATTCACTGACCAGATATATTAGGGCAAGGCATATGCTTGGAGAGAAGTCAGATGATCTCATGGGAAGAGACCGACATGGAAATGAGCAGGGTTCCCAGAGGAACCTCCAGAAGGAAGTTGTAGATGCTCTTTGGGGTTGAGGATAGGGGTTGGAGAGAGGAGGGTGCTCAAGATACTTCAGAAAGGATGACACTTGAAAGATTACCTTCTGTTTTCTCCCCCAAGATGATGTCAAGCAGAGAGATCTGAAATAGCTTGCTGTTTGAGGGACTTCAACTAGATGGGACTTGACTGGTACAGGAATGTGGGTGGGTGGGATGTGGCAAGAAGTGTCTGGAGGCTGCAGACCATTCAGGATTTATATGCTAATGTACTGCATCTTAGCCCATCCATCATGATCCCCTGGGAAACTTAAAAAAAAAAATTCTTGTTCCTATTACTAACTAGTTTTATTATAAGCTTTGTAAACAGTGTTAATAATTCAAACAGGATTTATAAGATGAAAAGCCAAAAATTGTATTCCCATATCTATTCCTATTCAACTGTGGAATTTTTTCTCCCATTGATAGAATATATTTCAAAAATCCATATAGGTACCAACCATTATTTCTTCTATTTGCTTATTATTTCCTTATATAAGATTATTAGTTTATTTGTGTCTGACTTCCTTACCAAATTTATTTATTATTCATATTAATTTTTCCACTGTTGTTTTCCAGATATATAATCATGCTGTCTGCAGAGATAGTTTTTGTTGTCATTGTTTTCTAATTCTTGTGCATTTAAATGCTTTCTTTTGCATAGTTGTATTGGCTTATGCCCCTGTTTTTCAATATTAACAGTAATGGGCATGGTGGACATTTTTGTTTTCTTCCCATTTTTAATAGTGTTTTCCTATTAAGTAGTAAGCTGCATTTTGGGCTGAAGTATCCCTTGATTCTTAGTTTTTAATGTAAATGGATGTTAAATTTTGTTCAAATGCCATTTTGGCATGTATAGAACCAATAATCTGACATTTTATCTTTAGCTTTATTAATAGGATCAGTTATATTAATTGATGTCCTACTATGGAACCACTCATATTGTTGGAATATATTTTGTAATAATGTATTGTTTTTAAATGTGCTATTGGTTCTTTTTGGTAATATTTACGATACTTCTACCCCTCATAAGTGAGATGTCTAGTTTTCTTTTTATGTTATCTTTGTCAGGTTTGATGGTAACATTATATTCACTTCTTTAAAAGATTTTGGAATTTTCTTACTTTTTCAATGCTCTCAACTAGATTAGATAACATTACAATTATTTCATCTTTTATGGTTTGATGGAATCCCTCTGCGATTTTTTTTTTCCCTCACTACTGGGAATTGAACACAGGGTCTTGTGCCTGCGAGGTAAGAGCTCTAACTCTGAACTACACCTCCAGCCATTTCAGCTGTTTTCGAGGCAGGCTCTTCCTAAATTGCTCAGGCTGGGCTCAGATTTGCCATCCTTCTGCCTCAGGCTCCTAGTTGCTGGGATTATAGGCATGTGCCACTGCTCTTGTTTCTTTTTTTTTTTTTTTGGACTGGGGATTGAATCCAACAGAGGTACTTTACCACTGAGCTATATCCCCAGTCCTTTTTAATTTTTATTTTATTCTGAGATAGAGTCTTGCTAAATTGCTGAGGCTGCCCTCAAACTTGCAATCCTCCTGTCTCAGCCTCCTGAGTTGCTGGGATTACATGTGCACAAAGGAAACACACCAAATGTCCATTAACTGACAAAGGGGTAAGCAAAATTCGGTATATGCTTACAATGGAATATTGTTAAGTAATAAAACACAGATAAATCTTCAACACATTATACTAAGTAAAATAAGCCAATCACCAAAAAAATCACATATTGCATGATTATATATGTATGAAATGTTCAGAATAGGCAAATCTATAGAGACATAAATAGATTATTGATTGCCTATGACTGAGGAGTGGGGCTGGGAAGTCTCTGCTAATGGGGATGGGATTTCTTTTTGGAGTGATGAAAATCCTCTAAAATTAGTGGTGACAGATGCCCAATTCTGCAAATATATTAAAAATTACTGAATTGTACGCTTTACAACAAAGGTGAGTTGCACAGCATGTGAATTGTATTTGTGGGAATTATATCTTATTAAACCTGATATTTTAAAAAAGAGATTGCTATAGCATGAGTCCTAGATATCTACTTAGGTAATCAAATGTGTGACGATGTTGGTTCCCAATAATGGGAATGTTCTAGCTTAGATGTGGAATATCTGACAAAGGTTCACGTGTTAAAGACTTGGTCCCCAAAAGCAACAATATTCAGAGAAGAGGCTTTTGGGAAGTGATTGGATCATTAGGGCTCTGACCTCGTGTATGGACTAATTCACTGAGGAATTCATATCTGATTGGATTATTGGGAGGTGGTAGAAATGTGGGAGATGGGGTCAAATTGAAAAGAGTGAGTCCTTGGGACATGCCTCTGGGAACTGTATCTTGTCCCCTGCCCCTTCCTCGCTGTTTCCCAGCTGCCCTGAGGTAAGCTACTCTGCTCCTCCATGCCCTTTCTGCCATGTTGCTCTGCCTCATCAGAGGCCCACAGCAATGAAGTCAGTCAACCATGATCATGTTTTTGTCCCCAGTGCAGCACAATCCTGTGGTGAGGCTTTTAGGAAATGATTGGAACGTGAGGGCTCTAACCTCATCAATGGATTAATCCATTTGATAGATTAATAGTTTAAATGGATTATTGGGAGGTGGGACCTAGTTGGAGAAAGTAGGTCACTGGGTGTGTTCTCTGGAGGGTATATCATGTTCCCGGTCCCTTTTATTGTCTGCTTCCTGGTTTCCATGAACTTATAGTTCTTCCTCCTCCCGCCTCTGCCATGATATTTCTGCTTTATAGTCCTATCAACCATGGATTGAAACCATGAGCCAAAATAAATATTTCCCCCTCTAAGTTGTTCTTTTCAGGTATTTTGGTCACAGTGATGAAAACCTGACTAACACACATGAACACATTCACTCTCCAGCATAGTATCCTGAAATTTTATATTAAAATAAATTGAGCTTCAAGTTTTAAAATATGAGTTGAAATTTCCCTTTGCTTTTCCTTTTCTTGTTATAAAAATACTTGATTAATTTATCACAACCATTATGCAACAGGATGTTAACATTATTTTAATTGTTATTATCTGGCCCATTTGGGGGCAAGTATTTTTCCTTGTCTGCTTCAGTTCTCATTTGTCAACATTGACTGCAGGCAAATAGCTGGAAAAATTTTTTTTTTTTACCATTGTCTCTATTAAAAAAGTCTACATGAAAAGAATGTGCTTTTATCTGATAACAATTACAAAGACTATTTTTAAAACATTTATCTGAAAGTGGATATTGAAAAAGTTATCTTCTGACATCAGTGAGAGAAAAAAACATTTCCTCTCTGATTGGCTTCTTTCTGAAGATTTAAGGAAGTTTGATCTATTTGTAGAAGAATGGGGAGTGATTGAATAGAGAGTATATTAATCAAGACAAATAAGTTTAAAATGCAGCCAGGTTAAAACCCCAGCCTAACAATAAGTCCAACAATGGAGGATAACTTGTTTCAGGAGCTGAAGTTTTTGTTACTTTTGTTGGTTAAGGTTTCAAATTGACTTCTCACAAGGAGGCTGCCAGCAGATTCTGTGGCAAATTGGTGTCACAGGGAGAGTCAGGTACATTGACCATTTCTAATTAGGAGAAGTTAAAGGTTATATAAGCCCAGCTGCCAAACTGACTGCCTGACCTTCAAAACCAAATACAATCGACCGTCTTTCCTTCTTTCTCCTCCTTAGTCAAGATCTCATCTAGAACTAAAATTTAAAATACAAACATGAAACTGTGTGATAAGTCAGGTCTGAGAACACTAGAAGGGAGCTCATTAGTTACAGCTGAACAGACCCTGATGACATTAAAAATCTACATCTTTGCACTCATAGGCTTCAGTAGCCCCATATTTGGCTTCAGTTTCAACTAATCCAGGGAGAGGACAGAAGTATTTAGTAAATCATATTGTATCCACAGAACTTTTGTCTCTAAATATATTGACTGTATTTTTAAAAAACAGGAAAATTTCAGTCTTGGGTTACAGATTCTATTGCCTACAGAAAAATCTAACCAAGACCACAAATGGGATACAGCTCAATTTATAAATGTTATTGCTGCCATAAGAAAATAAATAAATAGCCTGGGGATCACCTAGTAAATACATTATTTCACTAATTGTGATTAGAAAATATTTCTAACCCAATTATCACCTGTCTTTGTAGTAGAAACTAATGTGGTCATACTTTTTAGCCATGCATAAATTACAACAGATCCAAATCCATTGTCTTTAGGAGATTTTTTTCCTCCAAAATGATCTTAGTTATTTCTGGAAGTCCCTGAACATGTGCCTTCCCTATATCTACAAAGCAATATCTCAGCTTTCATCACTACATGGAATCATTTACCCATACAATTAATTAGTACTGACTACCTATTATTGCCTATTGTATGAAGGGACAGAGCAGAGTCTTACAGATGTCTCTCTTCTGGCCCTGTTGGGGCATCCATAGTATTTTTCCTTCTCTGTTCCAGTTCTCATTTGCTAACATTCACTGCTGGCAGAATTTTTTTTAATCATTGCCTCTGCTAAGAAAGTCCACATGAAACACTAGACTGAGAATGTGCTAACACTACATCCTAATGTCCCGGAACAATGCTGGATTCTGTATGGAGGTGGAGAAAATGGCCCTCCTCAATTCTGTGCTAGGTGTCAACATCTGGGCCCCAAAGCAAGGCTTCCTTGTGAAAACTGTTTTCTTCTGGAGCTCTAGGGGTTCAAAACCCATTTGGCATCCTCACTACCCTTTTCTCTGCTCCAGCCTGTTACCAAAATAAAGCACCCGGACATGTCAATAAGAGCAAACACGTATTGGGTGTTAGTGGTTATATTTGTGCTGTGTGTCTGGATTCCAGCTGAAATGGCCTATACATAATAGAGCATTCTTTAAATGTTTGGCATACGATCTGGCATATAAAGTGAAAGCACTTGAAGAATCTGCCCAGAGCTATGGCAATGAAGCACATAGTAGCAGTTTAGTGCACTTTATTCACTCTTCAGCCAGCTCACACCCCATGAGTGATGGTCAGATGCTGGTATAGATTGCTTTAGTTATTTGGAGGTAAGTACGAATAACAGGGAACTTGACGTTGTCTAGAGCTAGATGGGGTGCTGAGTCAAAAGTGGCAACTAATTTTCATGGAAATTGAAAAAAGTGTGGTATGTTACCTCCAGAAAATACCAGGCAAAAACATAAAATGTGGTCAGGAAAAGGATTCAACCCAACCAGATTGAGAAATCATGTTTTCAGGGAGAACATGTAGCAATTGTGAAGGACAAAACAAAAACAAAATATAAACCAAAACAGACTGCAGGCCCATCAGAAACTGTTATTGAGGGGTTTACTCAGAGAGAGTTCCTGATTAATTAAAATAAATCCAACCAACACCACGTCTGACCCACCATGTGGGTGAGGATACAGAGTCTTGTTGCCTTGAAGAACAAACCCACTGGAAAGTTCTACTCTACTGTGAAAATGAATACAACATGAGACTAAGGACTGTGATTTCTGCAATAGTTGATATAAGTAATTAAGACCAGAATGTAGATCAAGTAGCTCAAATTTTGAAATTTCATGGTTTTTTTCTCATTTGTGTTTCTTCTATCATTTAAATAATCTCAAAGGAAATACTTACAATGGTTAAAGGTTTCTGAAACCTAATGGGTTAATTCTCAGCCTATGATTTGAAATAGTAGCAAGTGACTATTAATTAACTTATTTACTAGAATTTCATGGATTGAACCCTGGAGTGCTCTTCCATCAACACACACCCCTCCATTTTCATTTTATATTTTGAGACAGTATCTTTCTAAATTTTCCTGGGGAGCTTGGACCTTTTAATCCTCCTGTCTCAATCTCCCAAATCACTAGGATTAAAGGCATGCCCCACCATGCTTGACTTATTGTTTTTATTTTTAAAAGGCTTATTTTAAAAGTAATAACTATTTGTTGTAAATAATGTTTTAAAATACGAAAGTAAATAATTAGGATAACGAATGTCTCTTTAACTCCTACCCCAATTCCTACTCCCCAGAGGTAGCCACTATTAGATTTGCAATATATCCTCAATGTCTTTCCCCATACATTCACATTTTCTTTCGAGAATATGGAATCATATTATGTAAATATTCTACAGTTTGACTTTCATCACCAAATAATTTAAATTGCATGTCTTTCCATGCCAGTAAATAAAGGTCTATATCCTGTATCTTATCCCACAATATGATGTAACATTATTTATTTATCCAGTATTCCATTGATGGACATTTGGGTTATTTCCAATTTTTGATTATTAGAGATAGTACTGCAATAAATGTCCTCATACATTAATATTTATGCTTAATGTAAGTATTCTGGGAGATAAACCTCTAGAAATTGAATTTCCTGGCAAGATGTTAGGTGTATTTATAATTTTAATATGTATTCCCCAAATTACTTTCAAAATGTTTGCATCAATTTGCACTCCCACCAATAATGACTAAGAGTACCTGTCTCCCTACATACTCAGCCACATTTGTATCAAAGCAGTGACTAATTAAATAAGAGAATGTGTCTCTTGTTTCAAAAAGACCTGTCAATAAAGGCCTTACCTCATATTCTTATTTTATTTTATTTTTACTTTACTTTTCATAACTGCCATTTTGTTCTGAGGGAGGAAAAAAGACATGCTTGTCTAATTTTCAGGACATTCCTCAAAGATATAGGCATTTGTATCAGTCTGTTTTGTGTTACTATAATGAAATACTTGAGGCACACTATTTTGTACAAAAAAAGTTTTTATTGGAACATGGTCTGAGAATCTAAAGCTGAGGAACTGCATCTGGTGATGGTTCCACCCTGACAGCCTTACCTACTTAATCATCCCCCAAAGGTTGCACCTATAAACACAGTACTTGGATTAAATTTCTATCCTCTTCACATCTCACAATAGGGATTAGATTTCAACACATATACTGTGAGGGACAGACTCGAACTATACTCAGACCATAGCAGCATACTCCAAGTTATGAACACCTGTTTTGTAAGCACCTATGCCTTACAAAAAAACTACTCATTTAGATGTAAATTTGAAGTACCCAGAGGTAGGAAAAAGTTCCCTTTTTAGTACCTGGAGATGGAAAAATGTGTTCCCATGCCTCCTGGTATAGGCTTTCTGACTTATTCATTTATTTATGTAAGGATCCATGTATGTGTTCATGCTCCATTCACACATTTATCCAGTGCTTACCTCAACTAGGTTCTGGGTACCAAGCTAACCACTGTGGTTATGGAGATGAAATATTGCCTCTATTTCAAGAAGATCAGTCTGTCTAGCCTAGTGGACAAGAAGAGAAGAAAAGGAAACCGACGGTTACAACAGAGAAGGAAAGTGCTGCTTTTATAGCTGGGGTGCCCCCCTACTCCCCGCCAGCAAGAGGTGGGGAAGTGCACACCTGAGGTTGAGCGCTGCAGAGAAGTCCAGGACTCTGGTTCTGGGAGGAACCAGGTAACCATTATCTCTCACCGTCAGGAAGGAAGTGACTAAAATGCCTCAATGCTGATTACCCTGAAGGGTGATCGTTGGCTAGGAGTTATGTTAGCAGCAGAAAATTAAATTTTGTAAATATTGTTTTGTTTTATTCAAAAATTCTTAAATGAAAAAAAAAAATCTCAGTTTTGTCTTTGCTGAAAAGAGGGGAAATGGAACAGATGAGATTTTGATCCCATCTATCAAATCTGGCAGGAGGCCCAACCCCTCTGCACTGTTCCTCCCTGCTGACCCAGATGAGTCCTGTGGACGTAGGGCAATCATTGGAAGCTGTGAGAAGGTAACAGGGCGAGGACAGAGTCAGCTCTGGACTGAACATCAGCTCTCCCATGTCCTGGTCCTTATCCTAAGTGTGAAATTTATCCTGAGGCAGAGCTGTGGTTCGGTATTTGACCACAAAGATGTGTATTTATGATATACAGGTTGAACTTGAAACAACCTTGGTGTCTGCCCAAAGGAGACAAATTAAATACATCATGGTAAATCCATTAAATGAAATAATATATAACCATTAAATTGTATTTTCAAAAACTATGGCAAAGAGGGAAAATTTTTTAATAAAATATTAAACCCCCAAATGATGATGCTGTATGCACCCACTTTCACATGAATTTTATGTATTTGTATGTATTTCTTCCTCTGTATACACATATGTATACATATAGTTGCATTTGCGTACACATACACATACAAATATCTATCTATCTTTTCTCTCAGCCAGGACACCCTGAAAAATTTCCCATGTTTTTCAATATTTCCCAATTTTGTAGAAAACTTGCATTACTTTTATTTTTTTTCTTTTTAAAAAATTTTTAAAAATTTGCTGTTTTTAGTTATAAATGACAGTGGAATGTATTTTGACATATCATACAAACTTGGAGTGTAGCTTCCCATTCTTGTGATTGTACATGATGTGGAGTTATACTGGTTGTGTATTCATATATGAACATAGGAAAGTTATGTCTGATTCATTCTACTGTTTTTCCCATTCCCCACCACCTCTCCCTTCCCCCATGACCCCCTGTCCAATCCAGTGAACCTCTACTTCTCCCTCTCCGCTGCCTATTGTGAGTCAGTATCTGCTTATCAGAAAAAACATTTGGCCTTTGTTTTTTGGGGGGACTGACTTATTTCACTTAGCATGATAGCCTCCAGTTCCATCCATTTACTGGCAAATGCCATAATTGCATTCTTTTTCATGGTTGAATAATATTCCATCACATATATGTATCACATTTTCTTTATCCATTTATGTGTTGAAGGGTATCTAGATTAGTTCCATAGTCTGGTCATTGTGAATTGAGCTGCTGTAAACATTGATGTGGCTATGTCAATATTGTATGCTGATTTTAAGTCCTTTGAGTATAAACTGAGGAGTGAGATAACTGGGTCAAATGGTGGTTCCAAGTTTTCTGAGGAATCTCTATTCTGCTTTCCAGGGTGGTTGCACCAATTTTCAGTCCCACCAGCAATGTATGAGTGTACTTTTTCCCCCACATCCTCACCAACATTTATTGTTTCTGATATTCTTGATAATTGCTATCATGACTGGAGTGAAATGAAATCTCAGTGTAGTTTTAATTTGCATTTCTCTAATTGCTAGTGATGTTGAACATTTTTTCATGTATTTGTTGGCCATTTATATTTCTTTTTTTGTGAAGTGCCTATTCAGTTCCTTTGCCCATTTATTGATTGGATTATTTGAGTTTTTTGGTGTGTATTAAGTTTTTTGACTTATTTATATATCCTGGAGATTAATGCTCTACCTGAGGTACAGGTGGCAAAGATTTTCTTTCATTCTGTAGGCTTTCTTCATGTTCTTGATTGTTTCCTTTGTTGTGAAGAAGCTTTTTAGTTTCATAAAATCCCATTTATTGATTCTTGATTTTACTTCTTGCACTTTCAGAGTCTTGTTGAGGAATTCGGTTCTTAAGCCAAGATGTTGGAGATTTGGGCCCACTTTTTCTTCCAGGTATTTACCTAAGTAATACATTACTATGTTCTGCAAATAATTGAAGTATGGAGTGAAGTGAAATACCCCCTTTATCTTACCTTACTCTAGTCCCAACTCCTGCTGCTACTCCCAGAAATAACCACTGACTACAGTTTGCTACATATCCTTCCAGATTATTTTTGTAAATTCATTCATAAATGTAAATATGAATATACATGAATTTCTCTTATAAGAGGGAAAAGCAGTGTGTAAATTAAATCAACATGCATGCTATTTTAATAAACCATTTTCTTATAGAGGATGCACAACCCATCCCTAACGGGTCAGTTTCCTCAACAGTTCCCTCCCAACTTGTGAATTTATCTACTAGCCTTTGGTGTTATCTACTTGTCTCCATTGCTTTTCCTTCGAGATTTTTTTTTCCATCTTTCTGCCTCTGTTTTACTTGTCCTCCGCCTCTGACTTCTCACTTTGAAGCTTTATTTCATACTTTTCCTAATTTCTAGAGGCCCCAATACTTCTAGCCAGCACAGCCGATTCATGGATCAGGCACCAATGTCACCAGTCCAGCGACTCACTCACCAGGAAAAGTGTGTGCAAGGATTGTTGGCCTAAAGTGAAGGACTGTGAGCTAATGATTTGGAACCTCAGCTCAGTGTACTCCAGAACAGCCTGGAATAATGACTTTCCCAGTGAGACATAGGGGTGTGTGTGGTTTAAAGAAATTTATTCAGTGTTATTATTTTAATTTGGAAAATAATAAATAAGCCTACTGGTTTTATATTAGAAACTTTAAAAGTAAAGCTTGAAGACAAATCACAGTAGCAGGGAAGGCTGGGTGTGGGATATATGGGAACTCTCTGTGACTTGCAATTTTTCTATATCTAAAACTACTCTAAAATTAAAGATTTTTTTTTAAACCTAATGCTTGCAACATCTTATTGACTGGTGGGTATACGTCAAAGTTACAGAGATTCTCTATCAGGGATATAATCTTTGAGACTCTATGCAAGAAACCCAAATATATAACCTGCTGGTAAATATCACATAGACTGAAAATTTAGAAATAATAAGAAAAGCAATCTGAATTGGAATACACAATAATAGAGGGAAATTTCCAATTGTGAGCAAGCAAAGGAATGGAATTCACACTTTGATGGTAGGTTTTTAAAATTTAATATATTATTTATATTAGTTGACACGTTATGGTTGGGATATAAGGTATCCACAAAAAGCTCATATGTGAGACAATGCAAGAACATTCTGAGATGAAATGACTAGATTAGAGAGAAATGAGAGGGGGAGGGAGAGGGGGGTATGAAAAATGGTGAAATGAGACAGACATCATTACCCTATGTACATGTATGATTAACAAGAATGACATGAATGTACATCATGCACAACCATAGAAATGAAAATATGTACCCCATATGCATACAATGAATTGAAATGAAGTCCGTAAAAATAAAAAAATCTTAAAAATTTAAAAAAAGAAATGACTAGATTATGAGAGCTGTAACCTAATAGTGGATTAATTCACTGATAGGATTAACAGAGTGGTAACTGTAGGCAGATAGGGTATGGCTGGAGGAGGTAAGTAACTGGGGGTTTGCCTTATGGTATATATTTTGTCCCTAGTGAGTGGAGCTCTCTGCTTCCTGGTTGTCATGTCCTGAGCTACTTTTCTCTGCCACATCCTTCTTCTGGGATGTTTTGCCTCACCTTGGGCCCAGAGTTATAGAGTTGGCCAGCCATGGACTGAACCTCTGAAACCATAAGCCAAAATAAAATTTTCTTCCTTCATATCACTGTTGTCAGGTATTTAGGTCAGAGTGATGCAAAAAGCTCACATCCAAAGCAGGTGCTCAGATTTGTTATAATGAAATCTCATACTAAATAGTTAAATTATAAATATTGGAAAAAGGCAGAATGGCATTTTTCCAAGTAAGCCTCGAAAAATAGGAATAGGTGTCATCTGTAAAGTAAAATTTTATATTCAGGTCATCTGGATAAATGTTTAAACAAAATGAAGCAGCATTTTCTCCTTTCAGAACTTTGCAGAACCCTTGGCTGCTAATGAACCTGGCAAATTCACAAGAGGAGGAAGTGAGCAAATGTTCCTGTCTATAGCATCCTTACTCCAGTGTTGAGAATGTTCTATAATCTGATAGGCATGTTGGGCTGCTGAGCACTTAAAATGTGACCAGGGCTGGGGATATAGCTCAGTTGATTGAGTGCTTGCCTTGTATGCACAAGA
Source organism: Glaucomys volans (assembly GCA_020662805.1). NCBI lineage: Eukaryota > Metazoa > Chordata > Mammalia > Rodentia > Sciuridae > Glaucomys > Glaucomys volans. The sequence continues at coordinate 217,890 of JAJEJO010005574.1, forward strand.
CCCTGGGTTCAATCCCTGGCACCAACAAACAAACAAACAAACAAAACATGACCAGTGCCCATGCACAACTGAAATTTTGGTAGATTTAAGAATTCTCATGTGGCTACTATTCTCATATGGCATATTGAATAGGGCAGAATCAGGGCATTCCAAGGACCCAAATTCCAAAGAACCTACTTTGGAAACATTTCTATAGAACTGCTATTTTCAAACTTTTTGTTCTCAGGATCCTTTGACACTTGTAAAAAAAAAAAAAAAAAAAAAAAACCAAAATCACTGAGAACCTCGAAGAGTTTTTGTTTGTATGAGTTGTGCCTATTGATGTTTATGATATTAGAAATGAACACCGAAATACTTAATAATATTTATTAATTCATTTAAAAATATCATCAGTTGTTTCCCTTCAAGTGAAAGGCTTTTATTTAATTCCAGGAAAATGCCTGCTAAATATTCTCATCTGAGTTGCCGCAGTTCATCTCATCAGTTGTACTTTTAAGTAAAAATGGTAGTCTGTGATTCAACCAGCCCCTCCAGCAAACAGTGTTCAAGCCCACATATTTCAGTAAGCAGCACAAGTGCTTTTTCGTGTGCCATAATTTCAAGGACTGAGGTTTCATAGAATGGATAATTTTTACTGCATCTTTTTATTTTTTTTTTTATTTCAAGTGCGTGGCAGCCAGTCCTGTTCCAGTGAGTACATTGACCTTTCTGCTAAGACACCAGCAGTTTTACTCACGATAAAACTTGCTTTGGCAACCTCAATGGAAAAGGCAGTCTTAGAATAATTATGAATATTGTTTTCCCCTTTGTGAAGTCACAGAGAGGGTCTGCTGTGGGTCATCAAGAGTCTGCAGATTACTTTTGAGAAAAGCTGATATAGAGAATGTGTGGGGGATAGGAGGAAGGAACCTGAGCCTTAATTGATATTGATAAAAACTCTGCTTAGGGTTCAAACTGCTTATGACACACACTTGGGTTCATGGAGAAGTCTAAAGAGAATCTATCTTTGGAATTAAATAGTTGCAGCAAACAAAAACGAGAGTACCAATCATTACATCCTCTGAAATAGGGCTGTCATTAGTTATTCATTTAAGAGCAGCTTAATAGTATAAATCAGCTAACACGGGGTTCCCAGGACTATTTATTTACAGATGAAATAAACTGGAGAAAGGAACAAGAGAAATAATGTCATTTTCTATAGCATTAGTCTACAAAATGTGGTACTCTAATTTTGCACAGCCCAGAGTCCATTTTAAAACATGATCAAATTCCTTTCCACATTCTTGTTTCCAATCCCTGACTTCCTTTCTCTTTTATAACTCAGTCCTGGATTTATTTTTGCTTCCCACACAAATGGGCTTGATTCTATTAGGCACATCTCTTTTGTCACTACCCTGCACCTGGTTTCTCCCTTCCATTTCAATGTGAAGTTTGGGGTTTGCACTTTGAATGAATTTTCCTGCCTTTCTATCACCTTATTTATTCCCTTTCCCTTTTATCTAGCAGGAAGTATGCTGTCACATACAATGGGGAAAGAGGACAAAGGTCATTTAACTAGAGCTGGTTTTGCACGCCACCTTTCCCTGGTGGTATGGCAAAGTTCTCTAGTTACTTAATGGATTACAATATCCAGAGACTTTTATTAAGAAAGGCTTCACTTGGAGAGTTATCAATGATCGGAACACAGTTTAATAATATAAGAAATCATTTGTGTTCCTATAACACATACTTTGAAAGAATTCCGAAGTGCTTTAGAAATATTACCCAGCACTCTCTAATTCCCATAGCAAAGACCCTTGTCTTCTATTTTCTAAGTGGAAGGAGAATTTCCAATACCTTGCTCCCAGTAGGAAGATAAAGACTAAGTGTTCCTGAACACTGACAGGAAAGGAATATCCCATGATCACTTTCTCCTCCCCATCTGCAGTTCCTGAAGCTTCATGCAGAGTGTAACAGAATCGCATTCTGTAACTGCGATAAAACACTCTGTTTCATAACTGGTCCTTCAGGTTCTGCTTATGCAGCTGACCTATGGTATTGGATCCTGAAATGTTAACAGCCTGGGTTGCTGTTTAAAATAAAAGAAAAAAGAAAGTGTGCAATTATATTACTTTTTTCAAAATAGAAGTTGGGGAGTGCTCAAATAGGGAAAATATTTGTAGAAACATGATTTGGTTCAAGCCAAATACTTTAAAATACTGCACAAATAATTTGTATGCAATGACAATATAGGACTCAATGTCATGCAATGACAACAAAAGCTGATCCTACATTTGCATTATCTGGATTGGAAAAGAAACTTTTTTGATATATAGAAGTACTGAAATTAAGAATCTGAAAAATAATTCTCACAGTTTTATGTTGTTTCTCTCTCAAATTCCAAGAAGAAAAGTATTTATGGAAGTTCAGAAAAGACCAAATGTGGAAATGGAATTGGTTGCCTGATAAAAATGGACATCCTCGAAGATCCTACTGAGATTGGTTCCAGTAACTGGTCCCACAAAGGGCCATTGGCAGGAAATGTATACCGTGGAGTTTGAGTTTGTGTTTTATGTTAGAAATAACAACTTTTACTGACTTTTCTTCTTTTTCCCACAAGTGTATGGCAGTGTAGAATGTAGTCACTCCCAAGATGGCACCAGTATACTAACACGATTTGTGCTAAGGCACCTACAATTTTAGGCACTATAAAACTTACCTTGGATACTCTGCCTGCCCAGCAGGTAGGGAGGGGAATGAGGGAGGGTGAGGCACAGACCAACTCAGTGACTCTAACCAGCTGCACTGTCCCCAAAAGAAGACACTTTCTGAAGAATCTCCGCTTCTCAGATTTCTGAACACATATCACTCACTTGGCTCCTTAGACTTGAATATCATCTTTGGACTTCCCTGACCACTGACCTCATAGCTCACTCTATTCTTAAGCCTTTACCTTGTCTTTCTCTTAGCTGCCACTTTAACAGCTAATCCTCTTGACTATTGCCACCATTTTATCACTTTGACTATTGTCTTTCCATCCTGAGTTTTCTGCCCAGGTCCCTCTAACTATATTCAAGCTGTAGACAGTCCTCTCATCTGCTGGCATGGCCTCAGTGACCACTAGTACTTAGCATTCAGCAAAGTAATAACATCTGGAAATGTTCATTTCGATGCTGATTTTTAAACTTGGGCCACATTCTTAGAAAGGACCGCACACAATATGCTCTTACACATGTGCTACTCATACATTTAGGCACTGTGGTTAAGTACTTGTTTTAGTCAGCTTCCTTTTACTATAATGAAATACTTGAGAGCCAAATAACTTATAAATCTAGAAGTTTTATTTTGGCTCAAAGTTCTGGAGGCTACAGTCCAAGATCACGTAACCCCATTGTTTGGGTCTCTGATGCAGGCAGCACAATTGGTGAAATGAACTGCTTACATTATAAGCCAGGAAGCAGGCACTGACTAACTCTGGTCTCATAACCATCTTTAAGAGTGCACCTGCAAGGACCCTAGGTCCTCCCATGAGGTTCTACCTTGTCAACAGCATCTCCCCATAACATCATCTCAGAGACAAGCCTTTAACACATGGACCTTTGAGTCCACTATTCATATTCAAACTAGAGCAGTACTGGAGAAACAAACAAGCTCTAGGAAAGGAAACAAGTAATACATGTGACCTAATTAAAACCAAGGGTTTTACATGGCTTAGTCTCTGTGGGAAGCAGTTTAGTTTCTGAACGGTAGTTAAAAATTTATGTCAATATTTATTTGTACTTTTCAAATAATATTAAAAGGATCCCAGTTTAATTTGCTATATTTAGAGGCTAATTACACAACCATTCTGTGCTAATCCTCTCAAAGGCTGCTTTCCATTACTGGTGGTGAAAGTCCCTATCTTTAAGTTCTTCATTTGTTGACAGGTTTAGCTATTTTCATTAGATTCTTGCATTTTTCTTCTCCCTTTCTGTTCTTGTTTTATGTCACTCCTTTTTCTTCCACCCCAGAAAACATTCAGAATTAGGTCAATCAAAACTGTTGTTTGTCATGTGGCATGTGGGGGGTTGTAGGGAGTGAGGAACTTTGACACAAGGACATTGCAGCTCCCTCACACACATAATCAAGTAATTACAGAAGAAATTGATATGCAGTCTACATTGCTAGGAGCACATACACGCCACCTTGAACACAAGAAGGAATAAATAGCTGTTTGTGCCTTTTGCCCTTAGGTCAAAGTTCGGGAAATACCTGGAGAGAAGTAATGTTTGAGGTGGGTCTCAAAAGGAATATCCTGGGAAGAGAACCCACACATCAAGGGCAGGAATATATAAACAAGGAGGATTGCAATCCTTCCACAGTGGTACAGGTGATGGGAAATGAAGATGAAGAGGTGACAGATGCTCTTTCAATGTAAGGAACTTGAACTTTAAAATAAACATAGCTTTTGGCAACAATTTTGAAAAGGAACTGACATAAGCAAGACTACAGAAAAGGAGATTAGCTAGGAGGCTCTTGCAATAATCTAGATATCCTATGATGAGGGCCAGAAATAGGGGTAGCATATAAGGGAATTAGAAGTTTGACTCAAAAGACATTTAGGAAGCACAGAAAAAATGGGACTTTATAACCATTCAGATAAGAATAGCAAAGGAGAAGGAGGAGTCTAGGATATCTGTCTTGTTTGCCGTTTGGGGATACAGACAAATTTTGGTGTTACTGAATTTAACACCAAACAATTTACTAATTTTAGATTGTTCCAAAAATGGAGAAAATGTAGAATAAAGAACTGATGAAGAATATGTACAAGGTGCTTGAAAGAGTTCTGTGCTATCTGACATCTTTCTAATACCATCCTGGAGGGATGGGTGACAACCTTAATTCTAAAAGTCTACCAGGAGAGAGATCCAAGATGGAGGACTAGAGGGAGGCTGCATTCCTTGTAGCTCAGTAACTCAGGATTCAAACAGAGGAAAAGTCTACCGGGAGAGAACTTTACAGTCTGTATTAACCACCTGCATATTTACTACCTATTTATCAGATGATGTTCACCATCCTAAATTGGTCATGCTGTAGTTTAAAACCCATTTTTTTTTCATTCAGAGGAGGAAGAGCATACCTCCTTAATCTGTCTGGAAGAAATTCTTCTTACGGTGGATTCCTGGGGACAGTGGTGCAGGCAGCTTCAACCATGATTATTCCTTTGCATCTGCATATGTCTAGTTCACGACTTTAGATGCTGTAGGTGGTTGACACTCTGTTGACTAACAGAGCTAGTCTAAGAATAAAAGAAATCAGATCTAGAAGGATATGAGAAATTCCTGACTCAATCCTCCAAATTGTACATTTAAAGAAAACTTTAAGCTGTTTAAGTTTAGTTCCTTTTACTCTTTTTAAAAGAATGTATGCTTGAATTCTTCATGTATCTGTGATTTTTAGTGGAGCAACTCAAAACATTTTCTTCATTCTTCTTCCTTCATTCCAAGGCCCAAGATATGGACCTTGGAACTGATTCTATTGAACAGTATTAACCTAGCAGGAAATAGAATGACTGATTTACCTCTCAATTTCTATTTATGCATTCCAGTCTCTTTTCTTCAAAAAAAAAAAAAAACTTCATTGTACAATGAACAACAAAATTCAGAGCAAAAATTGCCCAATTCTGTCACTTGAATAAATCAATATTTTAGTACATCTACGTTACAATTCTATTCCTTGTCCATGGACATATTCAAATTTTACTTACTTTTTGTGATACAAAGCAATTTTATATTCTATGTTTTATATTTTCACTTATCTATATGCCAGGTCCATTTTCCCATTTAACTATGACCTCATCATTCCTTATACCTTCTTCCTTGAATCTTATGAGGTGAGTCCTGCCCTATCTTTGTCCATGATCATACAAGAGGCACCTATAAACATATACAAGGATTCTTTAAAGTTGTTTAAAATTGTAACCATAAACATTTCACCGAAACTTGGTTTTAGAAACTATAATGTTTCTTTAGAAACTTTAATGTTTCCTACGTTCTTTATTATTTTTAAGAGCTGCATATTTTGTCCATAGTAGGAATATCCTAGAACAGCATTCAAATTGTCTCTAGTATTTTTTTTCTACTATTAAAAAAATGTTGGCATACATGTGTCTACTTTTCTGAAGGACTGATGTTTAACATGTAGGTACCAGAGTGAACTGGTTAGCAGTAGCACCCTGAGACCTGTGACCCATAATGGAAGACAATTGTCCTGGCTTTTTATGTTGTTCAGTTTCCCATGGGACAAAAAGCCTACAGGCCAAAGGAGATGTACCAAATAGGTCTGTTACCCTGTTTTAAACTATTATGACACACGAAATACTAGATTCCCTACTGAAAGATCCTGAACCCACTCTTGGGTCTATATGGATCTACTTCCCCAGTCTACCATCTTGAGGGCAGCCTGAGCCTCCAATGCAACATTCCTAGGCCTGAGAGATCAGCAAGGGGTGTTGAGGGTACAGACAGAGCTTGGTCATGCAGACTGGGGTTCCATCTGTAAATGCAAGAATCTTCTCAGTGAAGGATGAAGAAGATGGGAGGCTATATTCCTGTGCTGCCATTCATACTTCTAAACTTATTCTAAGAGACCAGTGTTACCTTCATACCCAAAACAGAAACAGACCTCAAAAGGAAACTATAGACCCACATCCTTTATGAATATAGTCACAAAACCACACAAGAAAATTGAAACTTATGTTCATGCAAATTTCTGTACATAGATGTTCATATCAACATTATTCATAAGAGCTCAAAAGTAGAAACAACTCAAATGTTCACTAACTGATTAAACAAAATGTGGTGTATCCATATGATTTAATATTATTTGACTGTAAAAAGGAATAGAATAGTGATACATGCTAAACCCTGGGTAGCCTTGGAGACATTATGCAAAGGATCCAGTCACCAAAAGTCACATTATTTCATTTATAGGAAGTGCACAGAATGGCAAATCCACAGAGAAAGAAAGTAGTTTTACCAGGGAATAGGAAGAGAGAAGAGAAAGGACTGAGATTGCTAATAGGTACCAGGTGATAAAACACTTTCTGAAATGAATGGTAATGCTCACGTAAGTTTAAAGAATCACTGAAAAATATTGAATTGAACAGATTACAAGGCTAAATTTTATCAATTTTTATCAACTATATCTCAATAAAACTGGTATTTTTTAAAAAGTAGGTCCTGGTTTTGACCCATGGGCCATAGTTTACTAACTCCTGGTTTTAAACCAAGTACGTCAGTCAGCTTTCCATTATTATAATAAATATCTGAGAAAATCAACTTACAGAGAGAAAAGGTTTATCTTGGCTCACAGTTTTGGAGGTTTCTGTTCATGGTTGGTGGGCTCTGCTGCTTTTGGTTCTATGGTGAGGCAACATGTCATGGCAGGGAACTTCTGGTGGAGCGAGGTTGCTTACTTCCTGGCTGGGACACACTCCCCCACACAAAAGAACAGAAAGGGATCAGGCTCCCACTCTTGCCTTCATGGCACACTCCCAATAACTGGAAGACCTCCCGCTAGGTGCCACCTCTTAAAAGTTCCACCGCTGGGCTGGGGATATAGCTCAGTTGGTAGAGTGCCTGCCTCGCAAGCACAAGGCCCTGGGTTCAATCCCCAGCACCGCAAAAAAAAAAAAAAGTTCCACCGCCTCCCAATAGCACCACAGTCTGGGGATTAAGCCTTTAATACATGGGGTTTAGGGGGACATTCCCCATTCAAACTATAGCACCATTACTTACTGACACAGAAGAAAGGCCATGCAAAATTGTTAACTTTAAAACAGAAAAGCAGCTGGGCGTGGTGACACATACCTGTAATCCCAGCTGTTCAGGAGGCTGAGGTAAGAGGATCACAAGCTCAGGCCAACCTCAGAAATTTAGTAAGAGCCTGTCTCAAAATAAAATAAAAAGGGCTGGGATGTAGCTCATAGAGCATTTGCCTAGCATAGGTAAGGTCCTGGATTCACTCTCCAGCACCAGAAAAGCAAACAAACAAAAACAGAACAAAATGGAAACAACAACAACAACAAAAAACAGAAAAGCAAGCTAGAAAAGGGGAAAAAATGACATCAAGCAGTTTGTTCTACACTTTGTATACGTGTGTGTATGTATAATACATATTTACATATATATGTGTATGTGTAGCAGAGTATGATTATGGATTAAAATAAACATGTATACATATATTTACATAAGTATGTACAAATACACATATATGTGTGTATATGTATATGTAGCAGAGTTAAGATTATGAATTAAAATGTGTATATATGTGTATGTACACATGTGTGTATATGTATATGTGTATATGTATATATACTTTATATACGTATATATGTGTATACACAAGATTACGAATTGTGTGTATATATATACATTTTAATTCATAATCTTAGCTCTGCCACACACACATGTATATACATACACATGTATATACACACACATACACACACATATACTTATATACATACATAAACTTGTTTGTCGTAATCCATGATCTTACTCTACTACACACGTGTATATATGTATGTATATGTATGTGCATGTGTGTATACACGTGTTTGTGTGTGTAGTACAGTTAAGAATATGGGTTCTAAAGTCAACCTGCCTAGGTTTGAATCCCAGATCTGCCATTCATTTGCTATGTATTCTTGGAGATGATAATAATAACCATCTCCTAGGGCTCCTGTAAGGATGTACAACACTCAGAATGGAGCCTGGCACATCATAAGCACTGAGGGAGCATTGGCTCCTTTCATTATTCACTCCAGTTGGAAAGCAGCTTGAGTAATTTAATGAGGTGATTTTCATTTGGGGTGCAAAAGGTCTGGTCACAACCAACATCTTAAGAAGAATGTCCTCTGCTCTGCACCATCCAGCTCACTCTGCAGTCACAAGGCTAGCACCAAGGATGGATCATTCATATACACTGGAAGAGAAATTCTTATCTCTAGGGGTTATTGTTAGCACACTCAAAGGCTTTTCTTTTTCAATATCTGAAATACATTGTGCAAAATTAATTGGTTTTCTCAATCTAATTCCTAGTGTCAGCTGTGACATCATAAAGTCAGCTCCCAGATGGCACCAACTGGCCCTTTATCAGCATTTTTAGCACCAATGCCAAAATGAAATGGGTCCAGCAGCCTAATCAAAATTTACATGCTAAGAGGTAGTCCCTTGTGAATAAAGTTAAGCAGAAAATAGATAAATTAGCAGGTACCATTCCTCTAACAAAATCTTTACAGACTTTAAGTAATAATAAAATAGCAAGGAGTAGATCTCAGGCCTGACAAAGAATATTATATATTAAAATGAACATCTCTATATATGTATATAAATACATATTTACATATGTGTATATATGTGTATATACATGTATATGTGTATGTATGTGTATGTAGCAAAGATTTAAGAAATAGAAACACAGCATTAGAAATGAAGAAATTGTTTCTAAAAAAAGAAATTCAAAAGGGAATTATAAACCCACATTAGCTTTCTGTGTTTTGGTTAAAATTTGAGTTTTTTCAGCAAAGGTTAATATTTTGAAGTAAATAGGTTTTCATTTAAAGTGCAATACAGAATTCCAAAGATTTTAGCCTTATATTCTCTGTGAAAGTCCTCTGGGAAGACTTTATTATTATCTCTAAGATATTTGTCTGATCCACAGGCTCTTTTTGTTCATTCTGCAGCTCTCAGCCATCTGTCATGTTTTCTGGAGAGCCTGATAAACACATTTAGTTTAAACCACATGGTCATAAAACCTGTCATTGGGCCATAGTCAAGGTTTTTTTTTTTTTTTTTTTAACCAAAATTAATTTGATCACCATTACTTCTTTAAAAATGTTATCCTAATTTTGAAATCAAACTTTGGACCCACAATAAATCAGCTTTGAGTATGTGTCTACTTTTAGTAAAATGTCTGGATAATAGATGTTTTGAACTGGCCAAGTTTTCTCATCAATTTTGTTGAAATTCCATGATAACGACTTTGGAACTAATCATCCTATTGACCTGCCTAGGTTTTGACTTCTTTACTTCCAGTGCTTTTTCTTTCAATCATCCTCAGCCACCTATTCCCCTGGTGAGATCCTTGGCTGTGTCATCATCAAAACTGTACTGCTTATGAATCTTTGCCTTGAGCACCCTGCGTGTAGTTCAACTTTGGGGTTACAACTCAACAATTCTATCTTAACAATACCTTCCATCCATTGATTGTACCACCTTTTTCTTTTTTACTACCCATCATCTCCCTTATGTCTTGACTTTCTTACCTACTTTATAATCCATGAACTATAGAGTCACATCTATCAAAAGCACTAAGGTTCCATTCCCTTCCCTCTCCTTGGATTCATCTTGTAAAGCTCTATCCTTAGCTAAACTCTGCTTTCTACTTATTCCATGCCTGCATTCAAATAGCTAATGGCAAAAACTCACCAGGATGACTAATATTTTCAATTAAAGATTATAAATCTCAAGTGTACTAAACCCTACTCAGCAGTCCTCTACTGCTCTACAAATGATCTCCAAAATTGCTTGAATCCCTTTTCACATTTTCTTTCTGCTCTCTCCTATGCCTTTCCCTCACCATCAATACTCTATATCTCCTATCTCCACTATCTCTTCCAACTACTGCCTCAATTTTTTCCCCTTCACCTTCTCCTCTCATTTTCTCTTCTCAACTCACTATCTTTGAATTGCTTTCCTCACCACTCTGGTGTATCTGCTCTTATAAGGGTTGCTAATAAACTCTATCATATGCATGGATTTGTGTGTCTATTAATAAAGGAATTAAATATTTGTCTTGAATTTGTGCAGAACTTTTCTCTTGTCCACTCACGTGCTTGTAGTCTCTCCTAAAGACTAGGGCACATGGGCTTAGCATTGTCTTCTGAAGTTCTCCTTCATAAGCTTGTATGTTCTCCTTATGATGTGCTGCATATTGGAGTAGGCTTAGGCAATTCCTTATGGAAATACATAAAGAAATAGGACTGGCTTCATAGGCAATAAGTTGATGAAGAAATGGTTCAGAAATAGAAAGAGAGTGGATGAGCAGAGAGGTGAGGGAGCACTGACACTGTGGGTATGATTGTTGGTTACTGGACTGGGTGGCATATTTGGTATTCCTGGGCCCTGAATGGTAGATTCTGGTAGCAATCTCTCCCCACCACAAATGCCCACATATTTTCCAATCACACTTCTCAGGAGGACTGAGAATTAATGAATGGAAAGGCATGCCATTTTTTGCTTTACAAAAGCAATATTTTACAGCAAAGGTACCTTCTGTAAGTAATTTGCTAAAGACATAATTCATAAAACACTTCTATCCACAATATTTTTATGTTATGTTAATGGACTTTTAGCTTAATGCTTTTGTGCCTTGCAAGCTAATTCTGGAACGCATTAAGTGTGTTAAGTCAGGGATAAATGCATGGGGATTTAAACCTGCTGAATGGAATGAGAGGGATCCTTTGACAAGCAGTTTGGAGACAAAGTGCCACATCAATGTTCAACAATATAATTGCTGCAAGAGAGGCCATTATCTCCTTTGTACTTGTTTATGAGAGTACAAGTAAAATTAGGGGAATCTCAATATACTTCTTGAAAGGGAGAATTTAGGAAGTCAAGTATTCAATTTTCTGAGCCATTACTGAGAAGAAGACATTCTAGAATGATACTCTACCTCAAGGGGCACTGTGATAGACCATTGTAGTATGTAGCTTCCAAAAATGGCTCCAGTGATTCCTCACTCCCTGTGTTTACTCCATTTGGTAATCCTCTGCCCTGAGTATAGCTACTGTGTTTGAACAGTGTGGTTCCAAGTATAGAATTGTTTCCAATGAATAGAATATAAGAAAAAGGATGGCATGTCACTTTTGAGACTCAGTTACAAAGAGCAGAGACTTCTGTCTCGCTTGCTGTTATGAGGCAAGCTGCCATGTTGTGAGCTTCTCCAGGAAAGGTCTCTGGCAAATACTCTGCAAATTTAAGCAAGTTGTTTAACTTCTCTGGGATTCAGTTTCTTCATGAAAAAGCTGGTGATGGAACTGGAGTGGACTGCATGATACTGTGATTTGAGGAACTCAGGCAAGCTCCACCCCAAAATCTCTTTTTCATTAGCCAGAAACTCCATCAGGAGGAATTTGTTCATTATTTTTTCCCAGGGACTTTCCCTGAAGTTACTACTCAGGTGGAGAAAATTTAGATGGTGAGACAAATGGAGATAGAAAATTTATGGACACCTTTAAACACAGTACAGAGAGGTAGGTTGTTGTGTTGCTATGAAGCAGTTAAAGGGTAGTGGTGAAAACAACAAAGATTAAACTGGTTGATTTCAAATTTTGAGTACATGGTTGGCTTCCTCCTTTCTGATATATGTGGACATATAACTGATCATATTTCTCTCTTGTTTTGGCTGCAAGGAAGCTTAGAGCAAACCCAAATTCAGTCACAACTACAGTTCTAAACAGTGTGGTTCCTACATGTGTTTGTATTCTTTTTTCCTGTCCTAATTTTTCTATTTGTAGGTTATCAGTCTTTTTTTGCAAGCCAACTCAAGTCCTTTATGGAAAATGTCAGAGGCTGAAATAACCATAAAAAGCAAACATAAGTGTTTGACTTTTTAAAATCTAATTGTGAAAACACACACAGAAATCATAAATCTGGAGATATACTTCTATCTTGATTATTTTCAAAGTGTAAAGAATGTTGCTATGGTTTGAAAGGGAGGGGACAAAGATTTAAATCAGCATAAGGGGAAAAAAGCATAAGGTGGAAAAATTAAACAAAACACAAATTGCAACAATATTTGTACCGTTTTTATTTGTAAAAATAACCATCTGAATGCATTTCCATAGTATATTACAGTTAAGTACTTCATTACGTTATTAGAGCATTCAGTAGTTGCAAAAGTATCAAACTGTGCTTGAGAAGATTCAGATTGGTTCAAAGTCATTCACTGAACTAAAAACAATTTTCCTCATTTTTACAGTCATGACATTTACCAAAGTCATTTAACTTCAATTTACATAAGAAAACATTACAGACAAAATCCCACTGAAATCATCATACAATATTTTATGCTGTTACAAATATGTTATGCAAAATATAACACTGGCACCAAATTTGTATCATCGTGCTTTGTAAAGATATATTGCACATGCTAAAGCATAAAGAATGTAGACAAAACTACAAAACAAAAGGTACTTGCATTGAATCTTTATATCACTGCATAAGAAACTCATAGAATTACATTTTATACACACACTCAGATTGTCACTATCTCAAAACGCTTTTCCTCTATAACACTGACCTATGGTTTACAGTTTTGTAAGAAGAAAGCATTTTCGCACTGCAAAATCAAACATAATTCCTGTAGAAAACTTTAGCATTTTCATTTCAAAGCAGAGAAGGGGAAATGGGGGAGGAAAAGACACTTTATACATTCAAGGAAAGGTTGAAATGAAAACTCACTGGTATTATATTGCTCTGATAACACTCAAATGAAAAAAATACAAAACATTTCACAGGACATTTTCAGAATATACAAATATAAAAAGGCACTCTAACTTCATTTCACATGACAAAAAATGGGATGAGTTCTCAACCAACACAACAGATAAGCAAACCAAGTTGCTCAACAGTACAAAGATTAACTAGTGCAGCAAATCCATTTGATGTTCTTGTTCTAACTGAATAATAAAATAATAAATCAAGCAGCCGTTTACTGCCTAAAGTACCAAAACATACTATGGTGCCCTTTTAGTAGTGATAAATAGAAATCCCCTGAGCTATTTACTTGTAGAATCATAGCGGATTTTAGGCAATTTGGAGATAATAATGCATTTACCAAAGATAGGCAGACACTGGCAAATAGGTAAGTGCAAAGAAACATGATTCTATGACTGTGGTTAAAATACAGTCTAAAAATAACACATTTAGGTAAAAGCACTAAGCAAGTAAGACTAAAAAAAACACATTTTCTGGTTGTTGTTTTCTTCCCCCTTAGAAAGTCATGTTGCAAACACCATTTTATTTCTAAAAGATGTAATTTGAAACACACAGAAATTACAGTTTTTAAAGTCATAAATAAAAATTATTTGGTCTCTATTATGAAGGAGTAGGGAGAACAAAGGAGAGAGAGATCTACACTGATTCAATGACCAGTTCCTTGTGAGCATGATTTCAATTTGTTCCTTTGTCCTCCTATCCTCCTATCGGAAAGACAGTGAGGAAAAGTCAAAATGCACCTCCACGGAGATAATGCCTCAAGGCAGGTCACTGCTTTGCTGAAAAGATCCACGTACTCTCTGCTACTCTACAGGAAAAATGTTAATGCCGCTAGCCTTTTAATGCAGGCATTTCCTTTCCTGCTTTAAATACCAACAGAATTTTTGGGATTGGGGGGGGGGGGGGGGGGGGGGGGGGGGCAGGAATGGATAAAGGATAGTTCGATTAAGGAAAGGGGAGGGGGGGGGGCGGGGTGGGGGGTAAGAATAATAACAGAATGTGTGACAGACATCATTGCCCTGTGTACATGTATGAATGCACAGATGGTGTGACTCTACTTTGTGTACAACCAGTGAAACAATAGCTGTACTCCATTTGTGTTCAATGAATCAATACGTAAATAAAAAATTAAAAAAAAAATACCAACGGAACAAGATTTCCACTCACTTCTAGAAGAAGACCCTGCAGTATGTCATGCTCTTCAACATGGGAACTCCCTTGTTTTCAGGGTTTTGGTTAAGATAGGTCATTATTGCTCATTAGCAACCTGTTTACATTTTTAAAAATTCATCTTCTGTAAACAAAAACAACAGAAGAAGGAGAGAAAATACCACACCGAGATTAAAAAACAATGGTGACGGTGTTGAAAATATTTGGTAAAATTAATAACAATTCTGTAAGACCTTTGAACAAGCTTTTATGTGTGAAGAGCTCAACATGAGTTTTAATTAAATCCAGGATATGAAAAGAGTAAGATTAAATAAAGTCTTTTGCAGTTAGATGAAAAATACAATACAGTATCTGTGTTTGATTCAGCTATGATAGAACACTGTTTTGAAAAATATCTCACGTACACTGCAAAATAGAAATTTCCAGGGTGAAAATGGAACTTATTATAAAATGTGGAGTAGTACTGCCCTATTGCAACACATTTCTTTCCTGTCTCTTCCTCAAGGGGAATATAGCACTTGAGCTGGCAATTCTTATTTCTTCTCTTGGCACAGTGCCCACACTGACATCATTTCCCATTAGGGTATGGGGACCAGGTGAGATTTTCAGTGTATTTAGGGTAATTTCTGGGTCTTTCTTTGGCCCATCTTTGTGTGTATGATCCACTATACACTTCAGTTTTTGTCTTACAGAGAGCACGTGGATGGCCATGCCTTATATACACTTAGCTGACTGCAGACTGGGGCTGAGTGATGGATGAACCCAAGGGTGGATTGGAAACCTAGCAGTGGAAATGCTGGGTTTGGCCACAGGGCTGCCGGCTAGCCCAGGGTCAAGGGTGTTTTTCTATTTTTTTGTTATTCCAAATAAGATACATAACGATTAAAACAGGGAACAAACAAGTGATGTTTCCTCAGCATTTGTTTCATTTCAAATAAATATAAACACATTTACATCAAAAGTATACAGACATTTTTCTCTAGTTTGGCAAAAAATAAACTGTGGTCAACACATCATCAGTTACAAATGTTAAGCCATCAACTAGAAATCTGTGTCATAAGAAATATAAAATACAACAAAGACTGGTACACAAAAAGATTACACTTTAACTCCATAGAAAAGCTACTACAGTTCTCACTTGCATTTTGAAGGAAAAAATAATTTTAAATCTTCCACTTTAGACTGAAGCATTTTGGTCCTCACGTATAGCTGGCTGATGAGCTACATACATATATATACACAGATGTGTGTGTGTGTGTGTGTGTGCGCATAATTTTTTAAAAGTCTCATTCTTCTTTTTGTACAGCTGTTCCAGGTGCGGAACGGGGTCCATTTGACCTAGAAGCTTTGGCAGAGGGAGTAGACACAGTATTCACTATGTTGATCTCATCATCGAGCAACTGGCAATTGGCTTTAATTTCCATACCACCCATTTCTACTTTTTCCTTTCACTTTCTTGGTTCCCTATGCAGTCATACTTTCACTCACTTGGCATGACCGTGACTGAGAAGCACATTTAACAATTTACTATTGAGGAACAATGCTGGCGATTTGGACGTTTTTAAAAAGTTAGTATTTTGATTTAAGGACAAATTAACAAAGGAGAGTTTCATATTAAATTTGCATCTTGTCTCAAAGTTCTGGTGCAATATAATTTTCATCTGCAATGTTATCAGATAGATTTGGGTTCAATCACTTGAGGGAAAATTAGTCATGTTATGGGGAGCATTGGGTGTCATATTTGTGTTAAACAAAAAAGCAAGTTCATTCTTTCCATTCATCTGGTAACTTTAACAATATCTTCAGAAAGAAGTTCTGGATATTTAAGTGCTTACTACAGAGAGGATAGGAATAGCTGAACTCCCTTAAAAAGACTATTATAGGCATTATTTCTGAAGATGAACATCTTTACCTTTGGCTTCTAGTGAGGAAGTAAACATCAGAGTGAGAAGAGGTTTGAGGCATTTCCTATCCACTTCTTCCCTCCCCTCCCAGGGGACATGAATGTCACATTGATATACTTCTGAAAACTCACTGCTGAGTACACACACAAAAAATTCTTTATAGTGAACAGTTGCCTCTCTGTTGCATTATCCCCAAAGAAATAGAATCAAATACTTTTTTTTTTTATTCCTTACTTAAAATGAGAGGTAGACTTTCACAGAAGTATCTTAGATCTAAGGAAAACATGAAATAAAACAAAATCGGGGCCCATCTGTGTGAGTGTTTCACCCTACGGCCTAGCTGCCCTCCCTCGGTTAGATTAACTCCTTCTCTCCTGGCTTCTGGAAGCTCGGGCCCCAAATAATACTTGAGCACAGCATAAACATGGAATTCAAGCTTCTTTCCCTTCCTCCAACACGGGTGATGAAGGAAAAGCTTCTACAGTCCAAAGTCAAAAGGTTTCGGAGTCAGAATCGTTTTCATTGTACCCGTCCTCCGAGCCTACGTTGTTACTGCACAGGCTAACCATGCTACCCAGATTGGAGAGGGTCGTCCTGCTCAAATTGTCTTTTTTAAAACAAACGAAGTTGACAGCCGTCATTGTACTGGAAGGAGAAAAAGGCATCATGGTAGCCAAAATGAGGGCCAGGCAGTCAGCCACGTCTTTGTTAGGAGCACAAGCCAGGGCCGGGGTATGACCTGGGCGGGAAACGCAGACAAGGCAGTGGTTAGTCCTGGGGTTCAGAGAGGGGTGAGCATTCCACAGTACATCTCCCATGAGCTCACAGGTGGAGATGTATGTTGAGTTAGCATTCATGCCAGGTCAAAGGAGGAGTTATTCCCACAAGTCATGCTAGGGGTGAGGCTGGAGGGGATAAGGAGGGGGAGACATCGTATGGAGGGGTTTTTTGGTGGTTGTTTTCAGCTCACATGACTACAGCAAGCACCAGATTATCTGAAGTTAGGCAGAATTCCAGCCTTCATCTAGTGAACAGAAACACGAGGGGTGGGGTGGGACACAATTCCACAGAAAACAGCCACAGGACAACCAGGGGGATGTTTCCATTTGAGAGTACACGCACACCATGAGCCTCAGACCCAGGCCTGAAGGGGACTCTCATTCTGAGAACAATGACTTTCCATGCTAGGTAACTGTGTGCCAGGTTAGAAATGATACTGAAAATTAAATGGCTGTCAGAATGACTAATGCAATTTTGCCACTTTACATAAAGTATACATCAATTAACTGGTTTTAGAAAAATGGAAATGTTTGGATAGATCAGACACAGAAGGGCACTAACTGATTTGTGATTCAAAACTGACTACCATTTAAGAGAAATGTAATCGCATTTAAAAAAAAGAAATAGCCACCCCACATACCAAAGTCCCAAATCTGAAATGTAACAGATGTGGGAAAATTTTTATGCTTGCCCTAATTAGAACTATGCCATCGCTATCATTTAGGCTTGATAGATCTAGTCCAGATGAGAAAACTGCCTCAACACATGAAATAGGTGCCTTGGGGAGGTAGATTCATTCTTTGACTTAATTACTACCCTATCCAACCTTTACTCTGCAGGCCTGAAAGGCTTAGCCACCCTCTCTGCTGGCAAAAGCTCCTCCTACACAATGAGTCATGCAATCACTCAGTCGTTCAAAGGAACTGGCTCAATAAAACTCAGATGTTCTGTTTACCACCAATTGACCTGATCCTTGCCCCCCTCAGACTTTAAGAGATTATTCCTCTTTGCGGTATGAACACAAACAAGAATGAACAGGTATCTTACCATGCCATCTCACAAAGGGCAGTGACAAGGAAAAGAATTATTGCAGTGCTGTACAAAACTGCCCCAAATGTTCCCAGGCCTTTGGGATGCAACTAATCTCTGAGATAGGCAGGTCATATTCCACTCACCCAGGGCTCTTGTTCCTAATGTCACTACAGGGCCCATAAACCTCAGATGCAGCAGATTCATACTAGAGAGAAGCAAAACTAATCAATTCTTGTCTCTCTGGTCATTTTGGAGAAAATCTGTGGATTTCTGCATGCCAACCCTAAGGTATACAGTAGTGATAAGATGGTGAGGGAAGGTGAGGTGGGAAAACCAAGGAGATGGAGTAGCAGAGGACTCTCTGTGCTTCCTAGATGACTCAGGTTGGGGACAGAGCAGGGTACATGCTAGGATACATGGGGCTGCAAAACCAAAACTAATAAGAGTTAGCTAATGATGTCAGTATGGCTGCTTACTTCTGAGAAATAGGCATGAGCTGCTAATTCCAATACCTGTAATAAGCAGTTAATTGAGTTATATTAACACATTATAATACTTTAATTAAATGCCACATTTTAAAAATTGCTTAATTTATAAATATCCAGAAGTTCCTTTTTGCTCCTCAAGGTTAAGAGGCACTCGTGCTTAAAATGGTAGTTTAGTGCAATTCTAGTGTTCATTAGTTTTCAGATTTTCTTAGGAAGCAGAGTAGAAAGCTTCTGACAAGAATTAGCTCATTTAGAAAAGGAATGTTACATAGATCAGGAGAAGCTTTCAAGCCTAGATATTAATTAATAAAATTTTACTCATGTTCCCCAAAATTCCACACCAGGAATATTAGTTCTGATCTATATTTTTTAAAAAGGGGAGGGGGATTTGATCTCAGAATGAACTGAAATACAATAAAGGATATAGGTTTTCATTGAGCCCTTGAGCATGCATTAATGACACATGTAATCCCTAACTCCTCAGCATATGTAGCTGGAATTCCAAATGCCAAGTCGAAAGTTTTTTAGTGTGTCTAAAATGTTTCACTGCCATGCTGAGGAGTTAGGGATCAGCTGCTGACACTACATGCAAAATGAACAGTACTGGTGGTCTACAGTTAGACAATGTGTTTTACAAAAAGACAGACAGGACAGATTATCCTTGCTTGATTTCTTAGAACATGGAACTTCCAAGGAGGAGAAAATTCTTATTGCCTTTTAAACTAGCTCCTATCTTTCTAGTTTCCCCTGGCTTCAACCAGCATAAGGAAGGTATCTGCAGCAACTGTTTATTTTTTTCCACTTACCATTTTCATCTACAGCAAGTACACAGGCTCCTTTGGCCAGCAGCTCTTCAACTACCACCTTTAAGCCATTGCGTGCTGCAACGTGGAGGGGTCTACAAAACAATACTGAGTATCAATTGTAATATGAATCTGCATGAGTGCTTTATACAGTTTGGATCTGGAATGGACCCAAAGGTGCATGTCTGGTCCTCAGCTTGGTCCTATTGGGAAGTGGTGGAACCTTTAAGAGGAGGGGTCTATTTGGAGGTTTTAGGTCATTGGGAGCATATCCTCAAGGGGACTGGGACCCAGCCCCTTCCACTTCATCTCTTGTCCTGGCCATGAGTATAAATAGCTTTGTTCTCCTACATGCTCCCTGCCATGATATGCTGTCTCACCCAAAGCAAAGGAGGCCCCTGATCATGGACTGAGACCTCAAAAATTGTGAGCCCAAATAATCTTTTTCTCTTTACAAGTTAATTATCTCGGGTATTTCATTTAGTAATGGAAAACTGACTAGCACAATAAAAATACAGTATTTTGGTTAGCTTGAGTCACTAAAAGGAAGATATAGCTAAGAATCTACAAACAGTACATAGATATTTTTACTTTTTTAAAAAAAAGATATGTTAGCCAGATATTTCCTAGGTGCTAATGATCCAACTGTTCTTAATGTTTGTCCAGATTTCTCTACAGATATTACAAATCCTCAGCACTACAAATAATCTCAGTGACAGTAGATAGGAAGACAAAGGAAGAATTCAAGTTTCAGTGTGTTTTGTAGAAGGTTCTTTATTGCCTGATTCTACTTCTGAATCTGAGTTCCTGTTTCATACAGTTTATCAATATGACTGCTATTAGTATATATTCTCAAGTCTCATTATTATTATTAAATGCACACAGATGCTTAACTGAATGTATGATACCTTACATATTGTATAATGTCAAACAGCATATTGTGCTATATACTGCTTAAGAATCTTAAATGAAAAAAGTTCCAGTACTCCTTTGCCTTTAAAACAAATGCATAAGTAATTTCTTAAAATAGAAAACGAAGCAGCTTTTAGATCTTTCACACTGAGGGTTACACTGAATTACATTAAAGTATAATTAAGACAAATAGCTTAGAAACTCTTCAAATGTATTCTGGGAATCTAATTTATAAAACTGTCATTTTCCAGTCAGAATACATAATGCTAATACATAATACAAATAGTTTCCCCAAATATGTCAGTCCATAAGCTCATAAGATTTTTCTAATAGCTCATTAAATTTACAATGTTACCACAGAAGTATCAGCAAAGAGAAAGGCCTCACAAAATTCTGTGAAGGAATATCAAAATAAGGATTCTGAGTAAAACTGTCTAGCTCCTCAGCATTTGCCGGGACCTGACTATAGTCTTCATGAAGAAGAAGCCAGGCCTGGCCTGCCATCTCACCATGGTGTCCCCCACAGTCTGCTTGGCACATGGAGGGCTCTTACTATTTATCAAATGTCTACAACTCTGGGTCAAACTTAGTAGTTATACTTACGTTTGCAGTGCATTATTTTTCGCATTAATAAGGCTCTCATCTTGTATCTTGTCAAGTATTAACAAGGCACATTTTTCATGACCCTAATAAAGAAAAAGAATAATAAGAAACATGAGAAAGAGACAGTGAATTTCCTGAAAAATCGCTTCATTATGCTTTAAACTGAAAATGAATTTCCTCCACCTAAAAACAGGGCTGTTTTTTGAGTAATTTTTTTTTTTTTCTAAAAAGCCATTGGGCTCCATATACTCTAAGATTCGCCATTAAATCTATTAGGTCATAGTTAACATAAATCTGATCGAAAGTATTCATATTGACTATTAATATTTCTGAGATAAGTCTTAGAACTAATGTCTAGAGCTAAAGCAGAGGCTAGTTTAGCTAGGTCAGCTGGTGAAGCAGAATTAAGAGTATCCTTTAAATCCTTCAATAGTACTTTTTAAACACATGCCAGCTCCCACCTTCTTGGAAGCCTTCACTTTCCTCTGCATGATCCATGTACCCATGGAATTCCCATCACACCTGTTATCTGTATCATTCATCATCATTTACTGCCTTGTGCTGTGAAGAAGCCCTTTTCAGGGAAACTCATTCTTTTCTTGCTCAACCAGGAGAAGCTATCTCTAGATCTTATGGCAATAGATGGCCAAAATTTTTTTTTTAAATCAATTATTAAACCAGAGATCCCTTTTAAAGACTTCAAGCTTAGGGCCCTCTTAAGGGGGTCATGGTTTCTAAGCCCTAACTAAGAAAGGTCCACAGACCAGCATCATCCTCATCACCTGAGAGAAATGTTGAATCTAATGAAGCAGAATTTGTATTTTAACACTCACCAGTTGATCTATTTGCACAAAAGTCTGAAAAGCACTGTGCTTATATTCACTAAAATACTGCACCTTGTAATGAACTTCATGAAACTAGCACTTTTTGTGGTTTCCCTGGGTTTCACAGAGCATGAAATGAGAAAATGCAAATGATGCAAGGAAGGGCTGACATTTCTGATATCATCAGGTTTAGGTGACACCGCTAATATCTTTAATTAAGTTGCAATAAACCACCATCACTGGTTTCAACTGGCATTATACTATAATGCCTTTTGTAAAATCAGACATTCATATACATATATGGATAGTTATTTGCTTCACAGTAATGTATTTTTGATGGTATTATTGCAATGTCTTCAAATTGAAGAAAAGGGCAAGTTGAACTGCACACACATACACACACACACACACACACACACACACGCTCTGGGGATTGACCCCAATGGCTTTGCCATTGAACTATACCCCTAGCTCTTTTTAAATTTTTTTTATTTTGAGCCAAATCTCACTAAATTGCTCAGGATGGCCTTCAGAAGTTCAGATTCTTCTGCCTCAGCCTCCCAGATAGCTGGGATTACAGGTATATGCCATCATTCCTGTCCAAACTGCTTGCTTTTTAGAAGCCTAGGTCCTAACCTGCTACTCGGTCCCAACTACATTACATGACAGAGTGGCAGGATCAAGATTAATGGATGTGGCAAGAATGCAAATGGCAAATGCCAGGAATGAAAGTCCTCGCCACTCATTTTGGTGGAGCATATTCTCATCAACCTGGTGATTCTGCCCTTTCTCCCCTTTGGTTCCACTTATTGTTGACAACACTCTGGGAAGATTAATTGAGAGCTGTTATATACTTCTGAGGTGGAGAGAATTTCAGTGACATTCTTACAACATTAAGTAACAATGTTTTAAATCCATTTACATACTTTACTACTAGCCAAATGTAAGGGCGTATTCAAGTCCTTGTCCTTTACAGTCAGATCGGCTAGGGCACTGTTCACCAAAACATCTATAGAAAAAGTCAAAAGAGAGTTATTTAGACTAGATGTGAATCACATAGAATTTGAAGAAGTTACTATAAAAACAATAACATTTAAGGCAGGATAGCTTACATAATCACATTTAAAGCAAAAAAAAAAAGAGCAATTTACTGCCATATTTGTTCTCTCCAGATCCAAGGCTGACAGGCATCAACTTCAACTGTCCTTACACCTTTCATTAGTTTCACTTAAAATGATTCTGTTGTCATATTTGGTTTATCCTTGTTGACAGATTTCACCGTGGCAGGTTGGCTCTCTGTGACAATGGCCATCAATGATCAAGTCACAAAGAACGGAGGGTGACTGAGCAAACTCAAGGGGCGTAAGTAAGACGGTAAACTAAAGGAACACTGATTGCTTGATTTTCCTTTGTTATTTTGGCATCTGATAGGCATATATGCAAAGCTTGTCTGACCAGTACGTACCCACAGCGCCTGCCTGCCCATTCTCAGCAGCCATCATCAACGGTGTTCTCCCTGAATTATCCACTGCGTTCACTTGAGCATTGTGCCTCAAAAGAAGCTGCAAGCACTCCACGTGATCAGCAAAGGCTGCCGCATGAAGGGGTGTCCTAAAGATTGCAAACAATCAAGGCTTCAGTTTCCTTTGAACTCTATCTCTCCCTTTAGCAACTGCCCAAGATATATAAGCATGATGCTAAGATTTAACATTTGCCAGTTTACAGAGACAATGACCAAGCCCCCTCTATGAGCCAGTCAAGGTAGTCACTGAAGTGTCACCTATGTGAATGGCACCCCTTAGATTCGGGGGGGAGTGTATGTGGTGGCTTAACTAATGAAATTAGTCTGTTTAGTGATTATTTACTCTTGAGTACTAGTGACTTCTTTGAGATAGATACTTTCAAAATTAATCTTAAACTTGTAGGTAATTGGTTAATTAAAACATTTAAAAGCCCACATCTTCTAATGTGGATGATTGATTTCTTCAGCAGGATAATTTGGAACTATTTATCAAAATTAAAAACTATCAATCTTTTAATCAAGTAATTCCATGGGTTGATCTCCTGTATATACTTGGTCATGTGTAGAGATTCAGATGTGAGAATGTTCACTGTGCCATGTCTTTGAAATAGCAAAATATTGGAAGAACCAATTGAAATGCTCTCCAATATAAGAAGGCTGAGTAAAATATTGTACATGGATTCAATGAAATAATATGCAGATTTAAAAAGAGTCTGGTAAATCTATATGTTCTGGCATGGAAAGAGCTCCAAGATATACTAAAACCAGAGTATGGTTACAGAGTGCTCTCATTTGCATAAAAACAGTGTGTGTGTGTGTGTGTGTGTGTAGATATGCACAGAAAATATTTAGTAGAATATAAAAATTTGGAAAGAATAGTGTGCAGTAGTTTTCTCTGTGGAAAAAACTGGGGGTTCTGGGCTAAGAGGGAAATTTCTCTTAATTTTATAACATAACATTTAACTTATAAAACCACACCTATGTATTACTTTTTCAATTAAAAGATAGATGTTTGGCTATTGTGTGGCTGTAAAGCAATAACTAAGACTCATCAAAACAAACAACACTCCTTCTCAGGATGACTTACCTGCCTTTGTCATCTCTACAACTGACAATACTGGAATCCATGGCCCCAAGTAGCAATGATGCACAATTCTCATGATCATTTATTCTAAAATAAAAATGGATTTTAATGTAAAAATCTCACCCTTCAAAAAATTATATATTCCCTCCTTATATATTTTTCTGTGTCCTGTATATCTAACAATCTGATGAATTAAAAAAACTGATGCCAATATTTATGGTATGTATTTCAACAGTACACAGTGTAACCCTAGCACCTCCTCAGAACTTCTTCATCCAGGTAGTAGTTCACTGCGTACCACTTACACAAGGCACCATGTTAAGTGTTTTGAAGATCCCAAAGTAGAAAAGATATGAATCCTGCAGATTTGAAATCATCCTGCACTTTCTTTATTGATCTATTTTATGCCTCTAATCCTTCCATCCAAATAACTAGCATTGTGTGAAACCCATAGACAAACGTAAAGATAAAGTATCCTCAGTTCTTGGGCTTTCTGATTTGAAGTCACTGAATTCTCTGAACAGTGGCTTGTAAGATTAGAGAAGAAATTAGATTTACCAAAAGAGACTTACTACATATGAATAATGAAGGATTACAATTTAGGAAAAGTAGAAAATGTCTTTCCTGGTAGAAAATGTCTTTGTAACCATCCATAGGCACATTGTTGTTAACTCTGACTTATTTTTAAAATTTGGCAAACAAATGAACAGCACTTGAAGAACTCTTCACAACATGTGAAGTGTGCCTCTCAGCCCACCCCTCCATTCAGTTTGCCTAAGGTAGTATGTCAATCATCTTGGAACTGTGGCCCTCCATAAAAAGCTCCTGGAAATCATTCACATTAGGGGTCACACTTTGCTATCAGACCTATTTGTCTTTAGCAGGAAAATGGAATATTTTAGTCTTATCTGTAATCTAAAAGCTTTTTCCTTCCCTAAAAGGCAATTTTTTCTATATGTCGTCAAAAGTCTTAAAGCAACACCATTAGCTTTCAGCATTTCTACTTACATTGCACAGTGCAGCGGAGTAAAAGGATTACCGATAAATTTGCGAAAACACTTTTGCTCCAAAAGTACCTCCGTACAGTTTTCATTACCTGAAATTCAGGAATCAAAAGAATTCAGGGAGTTTCCCAGAAAGAAACTATTCAACATAGTCTGCTTTTTTTTCATTAAGTATTCATTTCTAGCTTAGGAATTTTCCTGAACTGGCTGATTGTTCATTCTCTGTGGAACAAAATTAACAAAAATGCCAAAGTGTTATTAACTATGCTCACAGGTGTGCTTAGACATAATGAACAAATCAAACAGTGAAGGCCATATGGTCTGGTGGAGAGAGATAGAGAAGACACCTCATTTGCAAGCAGATTTGAGTCTGTGTTACCTTCAGCTCTTGATTGATAAATGCCTGACAAAGACCTACCTCAATTTGCCCATACTCATAATAGGAAATTTACCTTCCACGCACATGAATAGGTTCATTTACAGTTATGCATCCGAGTGAAGGGGAGATATGTGATTAGTAGAAAACAGTATTTGAGACGATGCATGTAAAAAGACTTTGTAAATACTATGTAAGTATTTTAAATGGCACCTGGTCCATAGTAGGCACACAAAATTGTTTTCAATTAGGAGATGAAGAAATTTGAGAATCCTCTTTAACAAAATAAAAGGTGACTTCTAAATCAACTGTATTTGAGGTAAGATCTAACTATCAACTTACTTCTTACATGACCTGAGGCAATTTTCTTGGGATCTCTGAGCCTAATTTTCCCATATATATAAAGTTGGACTAGGAATAACCGCACTACCTATGTCTCAGAATGATGGGAGTTTTACTCCTTGAACGACCTAGATGTGTTTTGTGAAGTACTATACAACTGTCAGGCAAGGAGGCATTTTATTTGGCTTTGGAATACAGATTGGTGTCCTGACTGAACTCAGTTCTAATTTAGTGAAGTTCCCTTATGATCTACATAAGAATGATGAAGAGTGGACAAGGTAAAAATATTAAAACACAAATCATCCTTTTTTCTACCTAATACCTGATACTGACTAAAGGAGGATTAAGAAACATACAAAGTAATGAGTATAAGAAGCCTCTGGCAGGCAAGTTAAACTCTCTAGTTTTCCAATAACATCCATCCATTCCTCAAACAGTCCCAGATACCTCAACACCTCCTTTAGTTTGAATTTCCCAAAAGACCTAGCTTAGGGCAACATCTCCATACACTGTTCCTATAGGAGTCCCCACCTAAGAGACCACACAGGCAGGACTGGAGATTATCAAACTACTTTCAATATTTCAAAATGCCCAGTGAAGGGGATTCTGGAAAGATGGGAGCTTGAACCTGCGACCTGGAGGAAGGCTGTGCTGGGTGGGTGAATAGCTTCAGGGAAGATTGCTCCTCTTCCCCTTCCTGTACCTGGAGAGTCCTAAGAACAGAGAGAAGGCCCCCGCCTTGTGATGTGTGGCAGGTTAACACCCTCACCACATCCTTCCTCTCCTGTAGGTCCTCCACTGCCTGGACGATCTCACAGCAAGGGTTGGGGAGTACTCAACCATTTTAGGTAAAAAAAATTTACAATCCTCCAAAGGCAGGGAGGGTGCAAAATTGGGTTGAAAAAGTAGAACGTATTTTGCTTGTATTAAGGCAGAACCAGTAAAAAGAAAAAAAGGAGACCGTAATGAAAATATGAAAGATCTTATCAATATACAGCACAAAAAACTATGTCTAGAACCAATAGAGTTTCTAAATAAAAAATTGCAACAGAATTAAAAAGGTAAAAATAAAATTATATAAGCAGAGTAAGAAATATATGGGGAAAAGTCCATATAATCCTAGGGGTTGGGGACCATTTTAACCAAGACTGGAGACCTAGAGACCATAAAGGAAAGATTCAACAATCACAACTACATAAAAACTCAAAATGTCTGCATGGAAAAAGATATCATAGACAAGGAACAAAAACAAGTGGAACACACATAATACACAGAAGATTGATATCACTAAGACAAGGTGCTCCTACAAATGTTTGAGAAAAGATAAATAACTCAATAGAAAAAGAGTGAGCAATGGGGCTGGGGTTGTAGCTCAGTGGTAGAGTGCTTGCCTGGCATGTGTGAGGCACTGGGTTCAATTCTCAGCATGGTATATAAATAAATACATTAAATAAAGGTCCATTGGCAACTAAAAAAATATTAAAAAAAGAAAAAAAAGAAAAAGAGTGAGCAATGCCATTAGATAGGAAAATGCAAATCAAAACAATGATATGCCATTTTTTTGCCATTCAAATTGACAAAAATAAAAAAGGTAACATCCTAGGCTGGCAAAGTTGTGGGAAAATACTGACTTCTATGCACACTTGGTAGTATAAGAAATGATATTCTTTTTGCAAATTACAATTAAAAAATATACAAAATATACATGCCTTCTTATTCAAAAATTTCCCTTCTGGATACTTAACTGACAGAATTTTTGATACCATAATATGAACAAACATATGGCCACATTGTTGGTAAGAGCAACAAAACCAAAATACAATGTGAATATCCATCAACAAAGATGTTTGAATAAATAATAAATTCTAGTATTTATATACCTGTGAAATAATATCCAGTTATGAAAGCAATCTATATTGATACATGTTGACTTATAAGGATCTTCTGCAACAGAATTTTTTTAAAATTTATTTTTTGTTTTGTAGTGCTGGGGATTGAACCCAAGGTCTAACATGTCCAGAAGTGCTTTACCATTGAGTAACATCTCCAACCCTTTCATAGAATTTTAAGTAAACACCAACCAAAAAAAAAAAAAAAAGTTATAGGATGACATTTATTATATAATTTCAATTAAATTCCAATTATATAATTCCAATTAAAAACAGATACACATTCATTTGTATTTATTTTTAGTCTCAGAGGAAAAATTATGAAAGATACATATTAAATCACATGAGAAAGTGGGTTTGGAAATGGAAACTTAATTTTACTTTAGACACTTCAATATTTTGAATGATCCAACTAGCAACACATACTTTCTTATTCAAATAAATGAAATAAAAATTTAAAATCTCCTAAATAAAAAGTGCAACAAAATAAATAGGGAATATGAAACATAAAAAAGAAATGCCAAAAGATAAATCATGCATCTACTAGTTTTCAATTATGATATGTTATTATACCATGTGTTTTTTTTTTTCTTTGTGGGATCCTTGATTATCTTGTATAGTTCAGAACTGATTAAAAGTTAGGATTTATAGGTTACTGATAAACAAAAGGAGATAGTGAACTTTTACTGGTCTGAGGCTTCAGGGCAGCCATGGGGGTGGCAGGGGTGGGGATCTATTTTAAAAACCACCAAACAGGCAATATAAAAGAACTGTTTCTTGGGTGCAGAAAGAGTGGAAACCATGGCTTATGGCATTTGCTGTGTTCTTGCCTCCACTGAGATCACAGTGGTCCTGGGACAGGAGGTCTAGTGGAACTGATCAAATGCAAGTAACTCACCATTGTAACAAGCCCAGTGCAGCGGTGTGTAGCCCTGGTTGTCTTTGAAACAACAGTCTTCCTCGGAAAGAGTCATCTGGAGCAGCTCACTCAGCCACGTGGCGTGGCCCCGAGCAGCTGCATAGTGCAAGGGTGTCCTTCCTCTGGAATCTTTACAGAGGATTGACACTTCTTGTTCCAGCAGCATCTGCACACATTCTTCGTGCCCTGTCATAATCTGTGCATGGCAAGGAAAACACAAAACAAGCCTTTGAAGGGCAGAAGACTCAGGAAGCAAGACAGCTCTAGAGTGACGCTGGGCTCACAGTAAGTGCACCTGTGCACAGGCCCTCAGGGAAGCAGGCTCTGCCATGCCTCCAGAGGGAGGTGGGAAAATCCATACCAATCAGTCTGTGAGCATCAGCATTTTGGAAACATCCTTTGTCTCACCAAACATAACCATGAAAAGTATAGTAGAAAATACCTGCTTTACAACAGGAAGATAAAAGTAAAATCCTGTCTCCCTACCCCTTGAAAAACTTAGGTCCATTCTCCTCTCTCTGCCTCACTTCATTTACCTGTACATAGGGAGAGAAACAATGATCTCAGAGGCTGTTGTGTGTGTTGTAATGAGATAATGCAGTCATGTGATGCTTACCCACTGGGACATGTTCTGAGAATTGTGTTAGGTGATTTTGTCATTGTGTGAACAATAGAATGTACTTAAACAAATCTAGATGGCATAGCTCGCTGCACATGTAGGCTGTATAGCCTATTCCTTCTAGGCTACAAACCAGTATAGCATGTTAGTGTACTGAATGCTATAGGCAATTGCAATACAATGGTAAATATCTGTGTATCTAAACATATCTAAACAGAAAAGGTAGAGTAAGAATCCTAGGTGATAGCAAATCTTCAGCTCCATTATAATTTTATGAGACCACCATTGTAAATGTGGTCCATCAATTGCTGAAATGTCATTATGTGGTACCTGACTACATATGTAAATGCCCCCAACTTGTTGCATGGCCCACAGGAAAAGCCCAAGAAATAAGAATTATGATCATGACAATGACAACATAAAGTTCCTCTTCTTTTCACTTTTCAAGGTGTTTTCACCATCTCCAAATAGCAATTTTATGATTTCTGCCTTTGTACATTTAGTTTTTTGGACAAGTTCCAAAAAATACTTCTGCAGAGGCGTACAAAGAATTGTCCACAGAATATGCCCTTCGGCATCATTTGTAATGAAGAACAATTAGAACTTGCAAGACTACTCAAAACCAGGTAATCGCTGAAAGAAATTATGGCACCTACATACAATGGAGAATTATAAATGATGGTATGGAAAAACATTTAACGATATTCAAAAAGTTCCTTAACATACTAAAAGAAAAAAGTCAGATTTCAAATTGTACTTTCACTATTCTCTCTTTTGAAGGCTTAAGACAAATCTGTAAATAGAAATGAAAAAAAGAGACTGGAGACACATACATCAAAAGTGGTTAACATGAATGGTGTGAATCTACATCATGCAAAACCATAGAAATGAAAAGTTGTACCCCATTTGTGCACAATGAATCAAAATGCAGTCTGTAAAAATTAAAAAATAAAAAAAAGGGGTTACCTCTAGGAGATATGATTGCTGGTGATTGTGGTTTTATTCCTCTGTGCTTTTAAAAAAACATTTTGCAAATTTTCTGTGATGTGTATGTATTTTATAATCAAAAACAGAACCGATCCCACCAACAGTAGATATTCATGTGCCTATTATCACACTCTAATGTGAAATTTTAAGATCAGAACCTAAGAGTACTTTTGTCATTGTACCTTTGGTGGAGTTTGTTTTTGTTTTGTTTTGTTTTTCTTTTGGTCACCTTTGTTTTCTGGAAGGAGCTTTGTTGTTCATAGACCTCTGTGGGCCCTGCTTTTGCTATCCGGGAAGTTCATAGTTATCTCTAACCCTTGTTTCCCATATCTGCAGTGTGGGGTGGAGTTTGTCCTCTTGGGGGCTACACCAGTTTGCACAGCACAATTCTCACAGGTGCAACTCTTGGGGGCTGAGGGTCCCTTTCAGGACCAAATAGTCACCAGAGTTTGTAACCTGGGCTTGTAGTTTGGTAACACAATTCCCTCAAACAGTTAACTGCAGTCAGCTTCTGGTCTGCTGCTAATCAGTTGACTTGAAGGTAATCTCACTTGAAGACTCATCTAGACAGACTCCTCGCCTTTGGTATTTGGTTCATTCCTCTCTCCCTGGATTGAATGGACTGAGATCATAGGAGACAACAGGCTTGCACATGATTTTGTAATTTCCTTTTGACTGGCTGAAGTTAATTGGCTATGTTATGAAACAAGCTTCTTATTACAAATTCAAATAGGGAAACAAGAGAGGAAACAAACTGATTGAAACAGTGCCGATCAAAGCTGAGAAAAATGCACATACCCCTCTGTGTAAAGCTGTGCATCCCATGATGTCAACAGCATCCACATTTGCTTCCTTTTCAAGTAACAATGACACAGCATCAATATGTCCGTACGCCACCGCAAGCATCAGTGGGGTTCTAAGGAGAGAGATGAATAAACCTTTAAAACGGAGACAACAAATACTTCTAGTGGGAGGATCTCTCTCTTTTTATTCTTGACAATTGCTGGTTATTTTCTGTATCCCCAATTTGCTATATGCTATGTGGATAAAGGAATCAGCCTCTGTTCAAACAACCATGTGGAGGGCATTGGTAGAAGGATCCCTAGGGGTGGGGCAAGGGAAGGTTCCTTCTCAAAATATTCATGCTAATCCCATCATTTTCAGAATTATGCAGCATTTACCAAGCATCAATAGGGTAGGGAGTGTATGTAGAAGACCCTCTTGCTTCAATCAGAGAAGGTCTTTCACAGTATTCTGTGCTGGACTTCTGCTCAAGATTTCATTTGAACAAAGCATCAATGCCTTAAAGAAAAGTCTTGCAGGTGTAGGGGAAAGAACAGAGTGCTGGATCCAGAGGCAGCTTCTAGGTCTCACTGGGGCATTAACCATGCACCCGGGGCTAGTCACCAGTGCTTTTTTTTTTTTTTTTTTTTAATTTACTTATTTGGAGACTGTTAGGCTAAGTGAGATTAGCCAATCACCAGTGCTTTTCTGCTCTGCATTTTTATTTGTAAGAGTGGGTAGGGAATAGGCCAAGAAAAGAAAATACTTTGAAAAATGAATTCAAGGAAGGATAAAAATCTGAGGGATTTATTTTAATAATGGAGATAATCTTTGGGGGTCTGTCTTTAGCCATTAATCATTTAAAAATGGGAATGTAGATAGCTTCAGAAGAGGATAAAGATGGGGAGAAAGATATGAAAAAATGTTCAACATCTCGAGCAATTAGAGAAATGTAAATTAAAACTACACTGAGATTTCATCTCTCTAAAGTCAGAATGGCAATAATCAAGAATACAAGTAATAATACATGTTGGTGAGGATGTGGGGAAAAGGTACACCCATACATGGCTCATGGGACTGAAAATTGTGCAACCACTCTGGAAAGCAGTATGGAGATTCTTTGGAAAACTAGGAATAGAGCCACCATTTGACCTAGTTATCCCCCTCCTCAGTATATATCCAAAATATTTAAAATTAGCATACTACAGTGACACAGCTACATCTATGTTTATAGCAGCTCAATTCACAATAGCTAAGTTATGGAAGCAACCTAGGTGCCCTTCAACATGTGAACGGGTAAAGAAAATGTGGCATACATATACAATGGAGTATTACTCAACCATAAAGAAGAATGCTTTATGACATTTGCCAGTAAATGGATGAATCTGGAGACTATCATGCTAAGTGAAATAAGCCCATTCCAAAAAAAAAACCAAAGGTGGAATATTTTCTCGGATATGTGGATGCTAACATACAATAAAGCCAGGGGTAAAGAATAAAAGTTCAGTGGAGTAGACAAAGGAGAATGAAGGGAAGGGAGTAGGGATGGGAAAAGGAAAGACAGTGGAATAACTAATATAACTTTCCTATGTATATATACGAATACACCACAGTGAATCTCACTATCCTATACATCCACAAGAAATTAATTGAAACAATAACTGAGTAAATGGCAGAAAGACTGGCAGAGGGAAGGAAGCAGGGGGTAGGGAGAGGGAAGAGGAAGGAGAGATACTGGTGTATGACTTAGAACAAGATATATTGCATGCTTTTGTAATTATGTCAAAAAGGATTCTACTGTCACGCATAACTAAAAAGAACCAATTTAAAAAGATGGGGAGAAAGAGAGAACAACAACAACAACAAAAACCCAGGAAACACAGAAACAGTCAGATAAAGGTGATTTTTTCCCATGGAGATATGGCCACCCCACATGCTTTTCCCTAATACACACTCCAGTGCAAAACCCCTCATTATTCTAGGGCCCTCACCCGTGAATTTCATCTAGATATATATCTCCCCAACCTAGAATTCAGTAGTCAGCCCTCTTAGCTGCTTAACAGACCAACCAATTACCTCTTGTGAATGAAACATGAACACCAGACCAAGTGTGAGAACACTTACTGTCCTTTGGCATCTTTCACGTCAACCACTTCTGGGTTGTCCGCAATTTCTAATAGCAGCCGCAAACACAGGGTGTGACCATTAATGACTGAAAAAGAAAATAATGGACATTGTTTTAACTACAGATCTCCCTCCACAGTGAAACTTATTTGGACTCTGAATCAGTGACTTGCACTGCAACTGACAGATACCCCTGGGTCTCCCATTCATGATGGCTTAGGGGCACAGTCTGCCCTGGTATTCATTTGCTTTCTCCTTTCTTCCTGTCAAGGCATCTGATGGCCACCTTCCTTGTCTGGTTCCTGTGTCAAGGTTTTTTCCTTAAACTTGAAATTTTTTCTTATGTCCATGGATAGGACTGGGATCTCTCCCCGCTTGTCAGTACCGCCTTTTGTTCCTCTAAGAGACTCGCTCAGTTCTATATGATCGTGCTGTGTCTACCTACCTCCAGCCCTTTTTTGAAAAGGAGAAAGGAGGAGAAGAGAGAGGAGGGAGACAAGGGAGCAGGAATAGGATAGGAGGAGAGGGGAGAAGGGGAGATGAAGGAGCTGGAAGGAGGTGGGGTGGAAGAAAGGCCGGGAGAACAGAACAGGCCTGCCTCTTCTTCTGGGTCACTTTGCATTCTGAGGTAGACATTCTAGCACTAACTGTCATTGATCAGTGGTGACCTAAAGTAAAACATCAAGCCAGAAAGGTGTACATGATCCACATGTTCACTACTCATTGGTGACTGACTGGCACTCTCAGGAGGCACAGGAATAGGCCCCTGTGATGTCCTAATGTCCCTCAAACCACAGCCTTTGTTCTCTGTCTTCCAGTGTCTCTAGCACAATGCATGCTGCCCTCACTCTGCCTCCCTCCTCTCCTCACCCTCTCCTGCTCAGCTGTGACTCAGATGCCTTCTAGGTCCCTTCCTAGGGCTGTTGGTCCTCAACATGCCCCCTTCTCCCCCAGCAGACCCTGTAGTGGACAGGAATGTGGCTCCAACCCTGTCTCAGCCTTGACTGACTGGGCAGGAAGCTGGGCAGGAGGTAGGAGTCTGAGTACCTTGGAAACTTGCTTCTTTTGGGAGGTAGTGGTGCCTGGGGTTGTGGGACTGCTGGGATGTAAACCTTCCCAGATGATGGTGACCTGGACTAAGGTCCTTTCCTCCAGTTTACTGAATGAAACCCTGAAAAGGCCTTACAATAGACATGGCTCTTGGGGAGTAAGATGAGAAAAAAATATGCTTAAAACTGCAAACATGACCTACTCTCCTCTCTGAACATAAGAACACCATAAAATACATTGAATTTCCCCTGTTATGGATGTGGAGAGAGAATAGACACAGCTATATCACACTGATAAAGGCTTTTCTCAGAGCTGCATTTTACAGTCCTTTTATTGCTTGCCAGTCTTGAGAGAATGCTAATTTAACATCGACACAGTTTTCTGGGACAATACATATTAGAATTAGCTCACATTTGTCGACACCACTCAAATGAACTGCAGGAATAATGCCCACATTTTGTAGACCATTGCATTCAGCTCATTCTCAGCATATTCCATTTATGTATCTCTGGAGGAAATTTTGTGGATCAGAGTTATAGGTAATATATTGTTGCTGCTATTATCTTTTTTTTCCCCCTAAAATTATACTGAATCTGTTACCATTGTTGGACTATACGAGGAGTTTAATGTATGCCTAAAAGGAAATGATTACCAAAGGACTACAGGCTGGGTTCCTGAAGGTGGAGGAACAATATACTTTGACCAGTTCCTGTTTCTAAATCAATTTGTTATT
The DNA here is from genome assembly GCA_020662805.1 of Glaucomys volans. Taxonomy (NCBI): domain Eukaryota; kingdom Metazoa; phylum Chordata; class Mammalia; order Rodentia; family Sciuridae; genus Glaucomys; species Glaucomys volans. Next base: position 253,361 of record JAJEJO010005574.1, read on the forward strand.
TTTTAAATGTTTGCAATCACACCAATTCCAAGGATATTTGGCTTTTGGCTAAACATAAGAAGAATAAAGTAATCTAAGTTCATATGACTCATCCAGTGTATTGGATAGCAAAACAATTTCTATCTCTTCCTCTTCCTCCTCTTTCTCCCCTTCTTCTTCTCTTTCTCCTTTTCCTTCTTCTTCTTTGTACAGTATCGTTTTAAACTCAGCTAGTCATCCTCAGGAAAATCTAAGTGCCCCTTAGAGTGAAAGTGCAGTCAGCTTAAATTCTCCTTGGCTTCCAATACACTACACTCTCCCTCAACTGCCTTCTAGCAAAAAGATGTCAACATCTTCAGTTGTGCCCTGCCAGGTCCAGCTTTGTCTCAGACTAGCTCAACCTCTCCCTGGCTGTGAGTGACAGCCATTCTTCAAGCTACTCAAAGAACACAACCGTCACTGCATCCATCTGTGCCAAAACCTCTAATATCCATCCTGGCTGATGCTCCTCACAGCACTCCAAGGGTTTGAAACAAGGAAATGGGCCTCTCGAGGGAGTTGAAAAAGATTCTGGGTAAGCAGATCCTCAAGCCACAGGCTAAAGCTCCCGCACAGCAGACATTTTGTAGAGAACAGCGTCGAATGACAGCCTGTCTTTTTAATGAATGACGTGAAGGAAACCTGAAGGGAGCGAGTTTTCTTTACCACGAGGGGGCGCCCTTGGACCACACCTACATGAGGATTGTGCCTCACTGTTCACCTGTGTATACAAGGCCGTCTTCTACATGGAAATAGGCCCTTTGTATTTGTAGGAAATTACCCGGCAACACGGTAGGATGCTTGCCTTAATAATGGGCAACTGCTCTTAAAATGGGAGAACAAAATTTGAACATTATAATAATACCAAGAATGTCTACAGGGCAAAAAGACTAAATGTGAGGGGGAATAAGAATTTGTAATTCAACTACACCAGCCATCACTGACATCGTGGGTAAAGTTTTTTCCAGCCACAGTCATTTCCAGATAGTTAGACAATATTCAGGGTTTTTTTTCAGTCTGTATTTTATTCTGTACTCCATCTTTTCAGTGGCTTGGAAGTTAAAGAATGGAGATGGAAATACTTCTACAAGCTCTATCATTCCCAGAAAGTTTTCCCCAATAACAAGAATCATGAAGTCAAAAACAAACACACAAAAAACCCTAAAACCTGTCTACACTCATTTGATTTTCAATACAACCACATTTCATTGTGTAAGAGTTACTTTTATTTATGAGACCATATCTACTAGCCTCATCAAAGGCTAATATCACTGACTGTCCTGGGCCCAAAGGTATTTATGCCTTAGCTCAGCCAGAGACTCTGCGACCTTATCTTTATATCTGTGTGTACAGCTATAAATATTGACAAAATTTTTCACAAGCATTGGAGGACAATCCCAGAAAAGACAAACTACTTACTTTTTGATATATACATGTACTTTTTAAGAGTCTCTATTTTTACATCTGATGCATCAAGAACCAGAGCAAAAGCTAAGGAGCATCATTTAGGTTGGTAGAATGATGTAATGATTGGATCACAGTTTCATGTTTCCTTACATGAAATAGACCTGCAATATCATTAATGTCATGCTTTAAAATATGTAATTTTGATGTGGTTTGTTCTATATAACTTATTCCGAGGATCACATTTTATCTTGCCCTTTGCTCACAATTTTTTTGGTAATCTTTGGACAAAGGTTCAGAACAGTCTTTTGAGTTAAGTAAAAAACCAAGCCAGGCGCAGTGGCGCATGCCTGTAATCCCAGTGGCTTGGGAGGCTGAGGCAGGAGGATGGCAAGTTTAAAGCCAGCCTCAGCAAGGGCAAGGCACTACGCAACTCAGTGAGACCCTGTCTCTAAATAAAATACAAAATAGGGCTGGGGATGTGGCTCAGTGGTAGAGTCCCCCTGAGTTCAATCCCCGGTTCCAAAAAACAAAAAACAAAAAATAGAGGCTGTTGGCCAGAGAACACCAATCATCTCCAAAGGGATATCAGGTCAAAAATTTTATGGAAGTATGTAGGTATATGTGATGTTGAAAGAAAATCAATATTTTATAAATTGGCATGGAAGAGGATACTGCCCTCCTTTTATTCACACTATGAATGGGCCATAAAACTAGGGTCACTAGACCCTTGACCAGACTTACCTGAGGCGTGAAGCGGGGTTCTTTTGGTTACATTGTCTTTCACAAAGATGGATGCACCCTGATTGACAAGGGCTTCCACACATTCTGTGTGTCCTTTAAAGGCGGCCAGATCCAGAGCTGTGCGGCCTTTCTCGTCCCTGATGTCCAGGTCCACCAGTGACTGCAGAAGGACTTCCAAGGCTTGATGGTGCCCATTGTAGGCCTGTAAAGAACAAGGCAGGGACTCGCAAGCTCACTCACCTCACATCCCACATAATCCATACGAGGGGCTGACCTTCTAAGGCCACTCCAAAGAGCAAAGCAGAAAACTGCTTGGGTTTTCTGGCAAATCAGAGCATTAGAGTGAAAAACTACAATTCACAAACCTCACCATTATATATGAATTTCTTCATGTTTTCTCTTTTGTCAAATAATTTGTTCCTAAGGCACAAAGTGCTTAATGTATTTTTTTACACCTGCCAGTCTAATTGTCCAATATACAATGAATAATTGCATGAATTACTATTTTCTTACACCTATCAGTTCAGTCCTAAACATATCAACTGACAAAATGAGGAAAAGTTTCAGGAGTCTTTTCTGTTATTAAAGTTGGAGAAAAAAAAAATGACCAAAAACATCCGAGGGTTTGGAATTCCACAGAGGCAGGTAGACCTTTCCTTACAGTCCAACACTTGACTAAATCTAACCATGTGACCTTAGGCAAGTTTCTTAATTGCACTTAGAGTTTGTTTCCTCATCTATCAAATGAGAGCAATAAAAGCTGCCTCCTGGGGTTTCTGTGAAGATGAAAAGAGAAAAATTGCACAGGCCTTGCATAATGTCTTATATGTAGTTGATGGTGCTTCTCCTCTCCTTTATTTCTTCCACTGATTATAATTAAGCCATAGAAACAATTAAGGAAATGTATACCATATACCAGGGCCAAGTTCAGATCTATTATGAGATCCTATGATATGTCAAGATTAAGAGACTTTACACCACCACAAAGCTAGAATAAAGGTTTGAAAGATATTTTTGGCTCAATCTATAAGGTAAAAAATGTGTGTACCTCAGTCCCCACTCCCAACAGGCAAGGGACATTGAAAATAAAAGACTGATGGGGATAAGATTATCTGGGGGGAAAAGGATCAGAGAGGGAAGTTAAAAAAAGAAATAGAGAGGAAAAGCATGTCCCCAATGTCTAGCAGTTAAAGTCCCCTCTTTTGTTACCTGCACCTTTTATTTTTCACTGCAGCTATTACTGAAAGCACAATTTATTTGAAAAAAGGCTTAGCACAAAGGATTAATCTCCTTAATATAAAAAGGGCTCTTAGAAACCATTTTACAAACTAGGAAAATGTGCAAAGGGCATGAAGAGGCAGATCACAGAAAAAGAAATATAAAAGGCCAACAGACATATGAAAAGCTATGTAAATTTTTAAAGTCCTATTTTCAACTGCCACATTGGCAATGATTAAAAAGTTTGGTCATGTCCAGTATTAGTTGAGACTGTGAAAAAAGCAATCTCATACTCTGTTGGTGGGAGTATAGATTGGAATGACATTTGTGAAGGGTGATTTGACAGTATCTATAAAAAATTTTTAGAAGAAACTAAGTAGCAGACAGTATATATAGCATGACCTCATTTTTATAAAAAGCAAATATATGCATTATATACATATCTATATTTATAGATAGTTCTATATTCATAGAAAAATTTCAGAAGCATATAAAAGAAATTATTAACAGTGATTACCTCTAGAACTGGGAGGTAATGAGTCTTCACCTTATCTTTCAAAAAATGGTTCGGAATTTTTTTTTCCTGTATGTTAACAACCCTAACAAAAACTAGATATACTAGAATCCACAGGAATTAAGACTACATTTTAAAAAAGACTCTTTATATTTTTTGTTAATGATTAGTGTTATTTTTATACATTATACATACATTATATATAATATGCAATATAATAACTCATAGGCTAATGAATCCCAAAGTTATATCCCAATCCCAACATCTCCTTTACTTGTAGCTTCTATATCCCACCATCTCTTGGTATTTCCACTTAAATGTCTAATAGGCACCTCAAACTCAATCCTTGATTTTCCTCTCCAAACTTGCCCCATCTGCCACTCTGCCACCTTCCCCATCTCAGTAAATGGGAACTTTATCCTTACAGTTGCACAAGCCCCAAAGTTTAGAGTTATTTTTGTCTTCCCTGTTCTTAAGTACAGGATTGTAGCCCTGATCAAGGTTCTGGGACAAGAGTGCAAGTGGGCACTGAAGAATAGCCCTGGGGTAGGGGCACATCTGCTGAGAGGAAGGCGCATCTTTACCTACTTATTCAGAGGGTCATGAATTTGCAGGTATCTGCAGGAAAACGACTACCTGTACACCTGCTCTTTTTTTAAAGTTTTAATTGTAGTTATTAGGATATTAATTGTAAAAATCAATGGGTTTCAGTGTCATTTTCCTTTTTTTTTTTTTTTTTTGGAACCAGGGATTGAACTCAGGGACACTCGGCCACTGAGCCACATCCCCAGCCCTATTTTGTATTTTATTTAGAGACAGGGTCTCACTGAGTTGCTTAGGACCTCGCCAAGTTGCTGAGGCTGGCTTTGAACTCGCGATCCTCCTGACTCAGCCTCCCAAAGCGCTTGGATTACAGGCATGCGCCACCACGCCCGGCTTCAGTGTCATTTTCATACCTGCAGATATCATTCTTCAATCACTCCACCCTCCCTTGCCTCTCCCCACTCTCCTAAGCAAAAAGAACAGTGCTGGAGCTATCACGATACCTGATCTCACACCCCTGTTCTAACTCACATGAAGGTGTGCTTTGCCTAGTCAGCCCTCCATGCCACTCTACTCTTTCTTTACAATGTGTCTAGAATTTACCCATTTCCTACTAAGACCCTCCTGGATAATGTCTAATTCTTGCCATAATCCTGGCAAAATCTTCCCTTCCCAACTTTGTCCCCCCCCACAATTTACTACTGATACAGCCACCAGATGACATCTTCCCAAACCCAAGTTGGACCATATCACTTCTTGCTTAAAACTAACCTGTAGCTTCTTCCCTCATTGGGAGTGAAATCCCAAACCCCCATGACCAGGCAGGCCCTCAGGATCCAGTTTCCCTACCCTCATCTGCCCCCTCTGAGTTAAACACATGCATTTCCTCTTCCTGGTCATTGCATCTTTCTGTTTCCTCTGTCTGGAAAGCTCTTCTTCCAGAGAGCCACATAGCTCTCCTGGTTCTTCTGTATGAATATTACCTGATCAGAGGGCTTCCCGGAGCAGCTGGTGTAACATAGCCCTCCACATTCCACCTCACTTAGCCTGCTTTATTTTGTCTTTGTAGCATGTATTACCATCTGATATCTGTTACGTGCCTGTTGATTTGTTTGTCTGTGATTGATGGGACTTTATATGGGCTGTTCACTGTTGAATCCTAGAGTCATGCTTGGCACACAGTAGGCACTGAACAGTTATTTGATGAATAAATGAAGACACTTACCATTTATTCATTTTAGTGGTAGAAATATATTCTTGAAATAGTAAAGATTTATTGAGGGACTTTTATATGCTGGGCACTGTGATGAGTGCTCTAGCATCTCATTTAATCTTTGCAAACATCCTTTTTCATAGATGTAAAGAACAGAACAAGCTGTGTTAATGCACTCATTTATGACCACTTAGCTAGTGACAAAGTCAGGCTCTGAACCCAGAATCTGTGACCTAAAACCATGCTTGATGCATATACTTTTCCCCAGTAATTCCATTTAGTTGACTTTCAAGCTAAATACTTTTGTGTTTAGATGTAATGGAACAGGACTGAATAACAGCACTGAATCAAAACCCAAAACCCTGCTATAGAAGGCTCAACACAGAGATAAAGTGATTTGAACAGAGCTATGGAGCAAGAAGGTACACCTTTGGGACTCATTTCTGAACTACTGCTCTTTTACTGCACACACAGGCTCTCTTGAAATAGGAAAACAAATTCTCGTATATCTAACTTTCTGATCTATATTTTCTGTGCAAACCATAACTGCACAGGACAGTGAGCTTTCATTCCAACCTGAATTCTGAAGCAACAGTTAACTTATACTGACTGTTTGCTGTGTATCAGACAGCATGCACTGGACATGTGTTGCCTCATTCAATTCTCACACCAGTCAGGGTTTAGATATCTTGTTAACCTCATTTTATCAGTGAGGACACAGCTTTGCACAGAGAACCTGGGTTTCAAGGGAGGAGACTTACCTACAGGCTTTTCAAGAGCAAATATGAAAAGGATGCTATCTGGCTCTAAGGTATATGTCTCTTTAACTTTTCATTGTAGGAAATTTCAAACATGCACAAAAATAAATAAATAAATAAATAAATAAATAAATAAATAAAAGATAATGAATTCCCACATACCCTTCAACTAGTTTTGGCATCATCAAATCAGGGCCTAAGTGATTTTAAGCTTTCTGGGGAGCATCTAATCTCATGTAAAGGGATGTGGTAACAAAGGCATCTACATCAGGGTGTTAGTCAGTCTTGTGCTTCACTCTGAGCTTCAATCTGTTGCTTATTTGAAAAATGACTTTGCAAAGCACTTCCTCCCATTTTCAACTGCAATGGTAGCCACTGATTCAACTTATGTAGAAATCACGACTTCACGCCAAAGGAAAACAAGCCCATGTAGATAACAGCAGGGTCTAGATGCTATTTCCAAATGCTGGCTCCTTCGGTGTTATGAAGAGTAAGCATTTTAATTTCTGTTGATTTGACTTGGCCTAGGAAAATGGAATTGGCAACTTATAATACATGTGTATATCCAAAGCACAATGGCTGGCATACTTAGGTTTAATAAGAGAAGAAACACAGGGCAAAGGAGAAAGATGCAGGAGGGAAGTTGGTGGGAAGGAGTCAGCACTATCCAGAACAACAGAGTCATAACACAGGGTGCTTAAGTGAGGCGCTGACTGAAGAAGTTGCCCCGGCCAAAGATCCCTGCACTTTCCCCTTTAATTCTCACAACTAAAAATAAATGCCCCAGCTTGTGTTAAAGAGGCTTAATATTAAAATAAATAGAAGCATATGCCTGTAATCCCAGTCACTCAGGAGGCTGAGGCAGGAGGATCCTAAGTTTAAAGCCAGACAGCACAACCTAGGGAGACTTTGTTTAAAAATAAAAAATCAAAAGGGCTGGGGATGTAGATTTTTTTTAAAAACGTGAATCTGTTAAGTAGGAAAGTTTTAGAATTTCAACCCATACTTTCTTCTATATCAGGAACTTGAAAATGCTTTTAAAGACAGAATGACTCAAAGGGCAGGTTGATCTATAGAGTTTTTCATGCTTCTTTCTTTAGTCTATCTTGCAGCACTGAATTTCATTATCCACAAAACTTCATTGGAGGTATCAATCAGGCTTTTAAATGATTTTAAGAAATATTTCTTTTAAAAACAACTCATTAGGTTAATTTAAATTTCCTAAACATGATTAATTTCTCCAAACCTTTTTAGATAGGAACTAAGGGCAACAAGGGTAAAGAATTGGGATCTCAATAGAATCCATGAAAACAATGGGTCCATCTGGAAATCTCAACAGCTGGAGTTTTTCATTTGCATAACCTTGTTTCTTATTTTTTTTCAAGTGGATGAAATGTTTATGAAATTTACTGGGCTGATAACCCTGGAGAGCTGACACATTCAGACAGGAAATAGTGACTCAAGGCAGATCAGGTCTCTTGTAGCAGTTATACTTTGAGGGTATCTGGGGGCATCTGGATCCATTTCTAGAGTGGTTCCACTAAAGGAATTATGTGCCTTGGGTTTTATCAGGTTAATTGCTACAGAGACCCTTAGAGAGGGTGGGCATACTTTGAGATTCTTGAAGCAAATAATTAAAAAAAAAAAAAAGTGTTAGCCTTTAGAGGGCAAGAACAAAATACTTTTAGAACTAAACCATTGCCATCACGTTGGTTCAAGTCATCACTGTTATCTCCTTCCTGGTTGTCTTGCTTTAGCTTTTGAACCCTTATAATTTAGCACAGAAGTTAAGTGATCCTTTTATTTTTTATTTTATTTTTTTATTTGTTTATTTTTTTGCGGTGCTGGGGGTTGAACCCAGGGCCTTGTGCTTGTGAGGCAAGCACTCTACCAACTGAGCTATATCCCCAGACCCCTAAGTGATCCTTTTAAAACAGAAGTCATATCATGTCATTTGTCTCTTTAAAACTGTCCAAATGTTTTCCTATTTTGCTCAGAGTAAAGTCGAAGTTGTTAGAATGGACTATGAGACCCTTGGGATCTATGGCAGCTATCCCCCGTCCATGCTCTCCACAGTATGTCTTCCCCACCACTCTACCTCACCACTCTGCTCCAGTCACAGGGGCCTCTTTGCTGTCCTATGGACATGCTAAGCATGCTCTCACCCCAGGACTTTGCACTTGTGCCAGAACCACCTTCTGTCAGACATGGACATGAGTAACTCTTTAAGTCTGTTCAAATGTGAGAGTCTATGCTATGTAAAATAGCACCCTGTCTACCACCTCAATACTCTCTATCTCATGGATCCCATTCATTTTTCTCTTGCCACTCCTTACCATCTGTCATGTACATATTACTTGCCTAATGCCTCGTCTAGGTGGGAAACTCTACAAGGACAGAGACTGAGGTTTCTTTACTGCAATACTTCCAGCTTCTAGAAGAGTGCTTACCACTATTCACAATGCATGTCCAATGAAAGAATGATATGGATGTTAATGATAATGAGGCTGAAGCCAGTTCACCTAATCACTTTATAAGCATTAACTCATGCCCTCCCCACAATGACCCTTGATGAGCTATGCTATTCTTCTCATAGTGTGGGTGGGGAAACTGAGACCCAAAAGATAAGGTACTTGGCCCAGATAACACAGCTAACAATTAAACAAATTAACAAATTGGGAAGTGTCTTTAGAATCTTCACTAATTCACTTCCTTTCATTTTTAGGTGGGAAAACCATGTCCGGGTGAGTTAGCTGTATACCTCCCCTCTGTATCCTTCCTTGACCCCTGTCAGCTGCAGAAATACTGAAGCCAAATCTTTCCAGTGATGTCACCACCCTGTCTTCATATGACTGGAGACCCATGGAGCTCAGCAGGGTACTGGCATACAGTAAGTACTTCACAAATAATTTTTGAAAAAAAAATGAATGAGAGATGATAGAATTTTTGGAAGCAAAGAAATTCTCTTCTCAGATTAATAAATAGGCTTGGCAGTGCAAGTGACTCCAATTTCAAAGGGCATGAGAATTCTGTCTGAGATAACTCTCCACACAGGTCTCTCTGGGGACAGCCAGGGCTATTTTGTGACTACTTACCCTTGGGGGAGCTTCCCCAGGCACTACAGATGGCTGGGCAAGGATTCTAAAGAGCAATCTTTAGAGCAACCTGTGTGAACAGCCTACTACTATGAAGTTTTTTACATATAAATAACCCACTGTATACCCATTTCTCCAGTTGAAGTTCACCTCCAGGAACAGAGAGGTGACTAATGTCATTGCACTCAAGATGAGTATGTGCACACACGTGTGCATGGGCTGGTGTGTGTAGTGGTTTTGTTGGTGGGTGTGGCTAAGGGCTGGGATTGGGGCATCAGCAGATGTACCAGTGAGTACCTGGGAGACAAGCAGGAAGGGAGGGCTCCATGCACCATGATCAGTGCTGATTACTTCCAATCCTGTGTCATCGATTGCCTTCTTTCCTCTCACTCTGTATGAATGCCTAAGTGGGCCTATTAAAACATTTCTCTCTCCTAACTCTCCATCTCAATTTCTTTTTTTATCAGATCAACACTGAAGAAGTGCTTAGATATGCATGATATAAGTGAAATATCATAACAACAGTTAAACTTTGACACACCCCCTCCCCATTTTTCCCAGAGTTCTGCCTCTCCTTTCTAGAAGCAAAGAAGCTTCCAGACATCACCTCTGTGGTCATGAACTGAGTACTTGCAATTCAGCAGCACTCTGGGCAGGTGAGCTGGCTGTGGCTGAGTGTGGCTTCTAGACAGCTGGGCTCTCAGCACAGCCATGATTACCAGTGGTCAGTTGGACATGATCCAAGGCACAGAAGCAGAACTGTTTCCCACCTTGGTCCCCCATGGAGAGTATGGGTTTCCCTACTCTGAGCTGCTGCATTTCTCTTCCATTACTGGGGTGTGGAGAGGAAGATTTACTGGTGATAAGACAGCTTTTCTTCCTCTCTGTCCCAGATCTCACCTAGTACAAGAACTGGAGTCTAAGACTTCGTGTAAGACCTGGATGTTAAGTCCAATTAGAACCCAGTTGCATTTCTATACCTGCTCACTTCTCTCACAAGTTGGTGCTTAAAAGCCCTGATAGGTTTTAATTGTGGTATTTGAAAACACAGTATTTGATTATCTGTAGGCTTAAAATTTGCATATTTTTGTCTATAATCAAATCTCTTAAATGGAAATGTTTTCTTTGTATTTTAAAGATGGCTAAATGTTATAAAGAGAATTTGTTAAGTAGGCTATTGTAAAGACTTTACATACATTTTATCTTTTCATTTGTTCTCATTTCACAGATGGGGAGACTGAGGTTTAGCACAGGGTAGGTAATGTGTTTAAGGTCACCAACTGGTAAAGCTGGGACTGCAAGCTGAGGTAGTCTTTCTCTCTGCAGCCTGGGCCTTTTACCAAGTCTTACTTTCATATCACTAGTGACTCATTACTACGCTTACATTTCAAGAGCAGCCTAGTTTTAGGAGCGCTTGGATTCTTTTTCTAACAGGTGAGGTTGTGCACAGCCTCTCACTTACAGCTAAATGGAGTGGACTCTTGGTAGCACCGGAATCCGATTCCTCAAAACCATTGTTGGTTCTTTCCAAAAGCTGCGGAGATGAAAAAGAAAGCAACAGTATTAAATTCAATTTTGCAAAAGAAATAGTATTTTCTAGATACTAAGTGAAAAAGGAGACTTAAGAAACTATGCAGCTTATCAGCACTGTGAGAAAGCAAATATAGCTTATCTAAAACAAATATGCTTATAAGAATATTTAAACTTCTGGGTCTCTTAGCATTTGCTATAAAAAAAAGTCTTTATATTTGAAAAGATGCTTAGCTTCATCCATCTAGAAAAATAGTGCATTTTAAATCCACCTTTGCCTAGTGAATTGGTAACTGAAGATGGTAATGCCGCACTGTGAAACACACACTTACTAGAGACAGTTTTGAAATAGAGAAGCAAGGCTCCTGTGCTCACGAAGCTTGCACTTCAGGAAAAGAAAGTACAGGCAGACAGACAGACAAATATAGAAGTAGGAAAATATTTAGAAGTGATGTGTGCAACAATGAAAACAAAATAGGGTAATGTAATACACAGTGACGGGGGATTACTTTAGAGCAGAAGGTCAGGGAAAGCTTCTCCAAGGAGGTGACTTTTAAAGTGAGTCCTTAACAGGAAGACCTTAGCCAGATAAAGGCATGGCAGAGAGCACTGGGAGGAGGGAGAAGGCAACAGAATGCATCAAGTAGAGTTCAAGGAACAAAAACATCACTGTAGCCAGGCCATGGTCTTGGGGAAGATGCCAGGAAAATGACATACTTATAGAACTTTAGCAGGAAAACCAATTGCTAAATCCTTTCTCAGCAATTTATGTGTACCTCTGACCCTAGGAATGAATAAACAGATAGATTCATGCACAATGAGGCATGTGTAAAGAAATTTATTCATTTTGACAAATATTTAATGAACAATTACCATGTATTCAGACACTGTACAAGGCACTGAGGATTCAATAATAAAGTATTTAAAAATAAATTTTCTCATGGGGGATGAACACACAATAAAAGAAACAGTTATGTAATTCATTAGAAAGTTTGAGATGGTCCTGAAGAATTAAAGTCATATTATTATATGCACACCCATGTTTATAGCAGCACAATTCACAATAACCAGACTATGGAACCAGCCTAGGTATCCATCAACAGATGAATGGATAAAGAAAATGTGGTACATAAACACAATGGAGTGTTATTCAGCTATAAAGAAAAATGAAATTATGATATTTGCAGGAAAATGAATGGAACTAGAGACCTTCATGTTAAGCAAAATAAGTCAAAATTAGAAGGTTAAAGATTGTATATTTTCTCTCATATGTAGAGGCTAGAGAGGAAAAAAAAAGGTGGGGTACATCCTAAACATCAAAAGGAGATCAGTAGAGGAAGGGGACCAAGGGGTGGGAAGTGGGGAGGAAAGGGGGAAGTACTGAGGAGTGTGATATTGGTAAAATTATATTGTTAAATTGTGTGCATGTATAAATATGTAACAACAAATCCCATCAATATGTACAACTGTAATACACCAATAAAAAATGTGGGGGAAAAAAAGAAAATTTGAGGTGCTATGGATAAAAATGAAGAAGAGAAGGAGAGTTTGGAGAGTTCAAGGGGAAATCATTTGGCGATTTTAAGTAGGGTGATCAGTGAGGGCCTTACTGACTGGTGACAACCCAATCCCATCTTGAGAGAAATGAGGGAACCTTGTGGGTATCTGGGGGAAGAGCATTCCAAGTTGAGGGGCCAGTAATTGCCAAGACCCTCAGGGACAGGGGTACTTAAGAACATCAAGGAGGCAAGAGCGAAGTGGGCAAGGATGCAGGGGAGGAGAGCCCTGTGGGTTGTTGTAAGGATTCTTATTTCAAGTGAGATGGAAATTCACTAAGAGTTCATTCTTTTGAGCAGAGGAGTGACACCATCTAACTTTGACACTCTAGGGAGACAAGGGTAAGAGAGACCACTCAGGAGCTGAACTGAGAGCCATGAAAGAAATAACAGTGGCTTAGAACAGCAGGAAGCAGGGGGTGGTGGAGAGTAGCAGTTGGATTGAAGATGTTTTTGGAGGTAGAATCGACAGGATTTGCTGATGGACTGAAGTTGAGTGTAAGAAAGAGACATCAAGGATGACTCCCAGTATCTGTCCTAAGAAAACAGTAGGATAGAGGGGCTGTGAACTGAGATGAAAACTGTGAATGAAGTAAAGAGAGGGAAAGAGCAGAAAAGTTTGGTTTGGGAAGTGTTAAGTTTGAGGTATTTACAAAACATCTAAAAGTACATCTTAGCTAGGCAGCTATTGAGAATAAAGCTTTGGAGTCCAGGGTATTTAAAGCCATGAGACTCAGGGAGAGGACCAGGGGAGCAAAGTAAACTAAGAAGAGTCTGTGTTCCAGGACTCAGTCTCAGGAACATTAAGAGTTGGAGAGTGGGACAGCAGGGTCAATCCAACATTTGACCCTGCTATCCCACTCCTTGGCCTATACCCAAAGGACTTAAAATCAGATTGCTACAGTGATGCAGCCACATCAATGTTCATAGCTGCTCAATTCACAATAGCTAGATTATGGAATCAACCTAGATGCCCTTCAGTAGATGAATGGATAAAGAAACTGTGGTATATATACACAATGGACTATTACTCAGCCATAAAGAAGAATAAAATTATGGCATTTGTAGGTAAATGGATGATGTTGGAGACTGTTATGCTAAGTGAGATCAGCCAATCCCAAAAATCCAAAGGCCGAATGGTCTCTCTGATAAATGAATGATGATGCATAATGCGGGGAGGGGGGAAGGGTGGCAAGAATGGAGGAAGGATAGATAGAATAGAGGGAAGGG